>JZKD02S1504180.1:0-10651 GCA_000966675.3 Picea glauca
TAGTATTGGGATATGATCAAAGTCCCCCCTAGAGGAAACCTGTTGGTGAATTATAATGACTTCTTCGAGGAATGCTTTTGAAATCAAGAAGTAATCTAACTTTTTTGCTATGCAAGCCTCTCATATTCTCTTGTTTCTCCAAGTTGGCGATAATTTTGCAAGTTCATTATCTAACACACCCACTTCCTCCAATTTTTTTATTAAAGTATCACGACATATAGTCTACTTATGCTGTTGGCCCATAAATTATTGAAGGTCCCAAAGTGAAATCTAAATCATCCCCAACCTATCCAAATAGGGTCCATAAATATTCAAAAGAGATATTCATTTTCCAAGGTCCAGAGAAAACAGTGATGTCCCCAAACTAGTTGGGAAATCCCATGAATTAGTAAGGGAAAATGGTCATTTTTTACACCTAGTAATCCACCCCCCCCACTCAAATCTCCCTTTTGCATCAATATAACTAAATTCTCAACTCCCAATAAATTTGGAAATTTCATGAATTATTTTCTCCCCACCATTCATAATTTCTTACAGAAAAAATGACAGATGGATTTCTTTCCTCTAATCTTTTTAAGGCCATTTTTTTGTAGGATTGTCTATCCCTTGACAATTCAAAGTGAAAAAAAAAAATAGAACACCTTTAAGACCATTTTCTCTAAAAGACTCAATCAAAGATAGTTGTTTACCACTTTTTTCTTCTGAACTTGCTTGTTTTTTATCCAGTGACATATATGATTTTCTTCCTCTACATTGAACTTTTGATCTTTTTCATTTAAAAACCCCAAACCCCCCTTTATTGTAACACACCCGACCCCTAAATACTCTTTTAAGGGGTGAGGCGTCATAATTTTGTTTTCTCCTTAACTGTATCGTCTCAGATCATCTCTCTAAAATGATTTATCCTCTTCCACTTACCCGTAGCTTTCTAACGACTCCTACCAGGCGCTAATACAACCCTTGGTTTATATCTTATGGCTTCCCAAAGTTCCTCGGCATTCAATAGATGAGAATCGTGCGACGTATATGGGGAATTCATTCCAAATCATACCCTCTCTAGGGTCCTAGCCCAAGAAGAGAGATCCAGTCGACAAACCTTCCAACATCTGGCATAATCCTCATCTAACTCACTGGCTGGTGGAAGTTACGGTGTTTCGGAGTTCGTGGCCGCTTTCACTCGCGAACCTCTCTAACTCCGAACTCATGGATCGGACGGTCGAGGGGAGTCTCGTGTGATCCCTAGATCCACGGTCCAAGTCACTTTGCGACTTCGGGTTTCAGAATACTAGACCGCGCTAACACGTGACTCTCCTGATGTGCGAACTCCAAACTCGTAGATCTGATGGTTGAGGTGGATTCCGAAGGATCCATAGATCCACGGTCCAGGTCATTACGTGACTTTAGGTTTCAGAGACTAGGTCTCGCTAACACGTGACTCTCCTTATGTGAGAACTCTGAACTCATAGATCGAACGGTTGAGGTGGATCTCGAAGGATCCATTTCACACAGAAAACGTTTTCAAATGCATCTAAATATATTTGTATAACCAAGTAATCATTCATCACTCTAATTCAACAATTAAAGCAAGGAAAAGACTTATCATAACCAAACAATGTGAAGCAACTACTGGAAGGGGTGCCTATTTCCACCCAACCATAGGCTCAGTCACTCCAAATGGATTTACCACTAGCCACCCCCGAGATGGACCACGATGCTCTGCAACACAGCCTTTTCTTCTCGCTCAGCCACAGTAGGGACAGAGGTTATTGTCCTCTTCCCGCAGGATCTTGGAAATGGTTTACACGATACCAAGCAAGGAGGACGAACCTCGTTTATCAACTTGTATCAAAACCTTATCTTCCATTTCATGTATCTAGAACACTTAGTTTTCGAATCTTCCTTGAATCCACGAGATTCACTTCCCGTCTCTGTGTTCTTCGTCGGAGTGTTTTTCCTCTGCCCGCCACACCTTCCTTTCTCGCCTCTCTCAGCAAGGTTGCGTGTGGCTCGAATTCCCAGTCCGTGGTCATGTATGGAATCCTTACGGATGAGTGTTATTCCCCATACCCTCATTAACTCTTTATGAGGTATTCCCACCCACTAGTCTGACTGTAATTCATTTCTGGGTCAGAGGACGGTTTTGGTCTTGAGCAATTAAATCCAGTAAGGACTAGTTTGGTGAAGGTTAACGCAACCATTCCTGGTCCCCTTCACCCTCTATGCATGTGGCATCCATGGTAATTCCAATTACACCTCCCCCCCCCCCAAGTATTCACACAACACTCGTCCATTTTCTTAGTAATTAATTAGGTTCACATTCATTTACCTTTCAAACAAAGGTCCATCGAATCAATATTCACACATTTAAAGTTTGTCATAGTCTCTTGGCCATTTCTAGTTATATTTACAAGATGGGGGAAACAGGGTGTTACAATTCCCTCCCCCTTAAAGGAACATTGTCCTCGATGTTCTATCTATTAACATATCTTGTATGTACATAAGTGAACAAAAATGGGTATGCATGTCTCATGGCATCCTCCATTTCCCATGTGGCCTCATATGGGCCAAAGTGTTTCCACTTCACCTTGACCTGTGCAATGGTTCGGATCCTGAGTGGGGATTCCTTCATGTCTAGTATGCCTTGATGTTCTGGTAGGAATTCTCCCTCCGGTTCCACTTGGATCACAGACCAATCAATTATATGATTAGAATCATGTACATATTTCTTCAACAATGAAACATGGAAAACATTATGTGCTTTTACTGTGGGAGGAAGTGCTATCCTATAGAATACAAGTCCCACTCTATCTAAAAATTCAAAGGGTCCACAATAACGAGGTGCCAACTTGGCACAAGCTCCCATCCGTAGGGAACTCTTCTCGGGCCTAACTCCGAGATGTACGTGGTCTCCTGTCTTCAATTCTCTGGGGGTTCTCTTTCTGTCTGCGTAACTTTTATGTCTATTCTGAGCGATTTTCAGATTTTGCTTTATCTGAACCACTCATTGTTCCACTTCCTTCAACATGTCGGGTCCAATTGTAATTCTATCCACAAGATTACTCCAGCTGACTGGAGTGTTTCATGGCCTACCATAGAGGACTTCAAAAGGACTCACCTTTAGTGCTTCTTGGTAGCCGTTGTTGTAGGAAAATTCCACCAGGGGAAGGTAATCTTCCCACTTTTTAGGTTGATGCATTACATGCATCCTTAGCATGTCTTCTCAGATTTGGTTCACTCTTTCTGTCTATCCATCGGTTTGAGGATGATAGATTTTGCTAAACAATAATTTGGTCTCCAGAACAGCCATCAAGGATTTCCAAAAGTTTGAAGTAAATTTTGTGTCTCTGTCAGACATGATCTCCTTAGGCATGCCATGTAGTCTGAATATCTCCTTCATGAATATGTTGGCAATATCTAGCAATATCTATTGCCTTGCAAGTCGATTTGACGAGATAAAATGAGCAGACTTGCTCAATTTATCCACCACTACCATGATGGTGTAATTCTGCTTGGCCGATGTTGGTAATCCGGTGATGAAATCCATGGAGATTGTATCCCATTTCCATTCTAGGATTGGTAGAGGTTGTAATAATCCTGCTGGGTGTCAGTGTTCTACTTTAACCTGCTGGCATTCTAGACATTCAGCTAAATACTCAGCTATGTATTTCTTCAATCCAGGCCAATAGAATTGTTTCCTGGTGGTCGTGACCATATTCTGATAGCTTGGTTGGTCGGTGTATGGTCTCTTGTGCAATTCATCCATTATGAACCTCTTCAAGTCGTCACAACTTGGAATATATAGCATGTTTCGGTAAGTTAGCATACCTCCATCTAGCATATGGTAACCTTCATACTTTATCCCTGTGGGTTCTTGCTCCAGGTACAAGGTCATAGTCTAGAAGAATGTGTCTATTTCTTGTGCATTCCTAACTCTTTCCCTAACATTCGTCTCGCAGGTTCTCACCGTTGCCAGATGAATTGTTTTCATACTTCTGCTAAGGGCATCGGCCACCTCATTTTCCTTTCCTTTGATATGTTTGATTTCGAAATCAAACTCACTGAGGAGGGCCATTCACCTAGCTTGTCTAGCATTGAGTTTTGGTTGGTCAAACAGGTGCAGCAATCCACAGTGGTCTGTCATAAGTACAAATTTCCCACCCAAGAGGTAATGCCTCAACATTTTCAAAGCATGCACTATGGCGGCCAACTCTAGATCATGGGTCATATAGTTGACTTCATGCTCATGCAATTTTAGGGATTCATAGAAAACTACGCTTCCTTCTTACATAAGGACTCCTCTGAGTCCTTCCTTGCAGGAATATGTGCACATGAGGAAGTCATTATCGGGATCGGCGATCTCCAGCATGGGTGCATGAGTCAAAAGGTGTTTTAGTGATTAAAACCTTTCTTCACATTCCATTGTTCAAATGAATTTAACCCCCTTCCTATGGAGGGCAGTGATTGGACAACCAATCTTGGAAAACCTTTTATAAACCTCCTATAGTATCCTGCTAAACCCATAAAGGATCTGATATCCGAAAGATCCTTTGGGGTAGGTCATTCCATGATGGATCTGATCTTGTCAGGGTCTACGGCCACCCCTTCTTTAGATATGACATGGCCCAAGTAATGTATTTTATTCTGGAAAAAGTCACACTTGCTAAATTTGGCGTAGAGTTGATGCTCTCTTAGCACTTGAAGTACAAGTCTAAGATATTCCTCATGTTCCTCTCTATTCTTGGAGTAGATTAAGATATCGTCAATAAAAACCAATACAAGTTTGTCTAGGAATTTGCTGAGTACATTTCTCATCAAGCACATAAAGGTTGTAGGGGCATTGGTTAATCCAAATGGTACTACCACAAATTCGTAGTGACCATATCTCGTCCTGAAGGGGGTTTTGTGGATGTCTTCATCCTTGATTCAAACTTGATGGTATCTAGATCTCAAGTCAATCTTTGAGAAAATGGAAGCACCCCCCAATTGATCGAATAAGTCATCGATTATGGGTAAGGGGTACTTGTTATTTATGGTTACCTTATTGAGTTGTCTATAATCTATGCACAGTCGGAGTGTACCATCTTTCTTCTTCACAAACAAGACTGGTGCTCCCAATGGAGACACGTTGGGCGGGATGTAGCCTTTTTCCATCATTTCCTTTAGTTGTAGTTTGAGCTCAACTAGATCGGGTGTACTCTTCCTATAGGGGGTCCTAGATACTTGCACTGCTCCCGGTGTAAGTTCTATTGAGAAGTCAATGTCCCTTCTCGGAGGTAGACCCGATACCTCTTCTGGAAACACATCTCTATAGTCTCTTAATATGGGGTGGTCTTCTAGGCTTGGTCTTTCATTCTCAATAGATTCTGACACTTGTATTGCATATAGAGGACATCCCTTTCTGCAATACTTTTTCATTTGAAGGTTGTTTTTCGTCTCACTGAGACAGGTTTCTGGATCCCTTAGAGGGTCATCTTTCTCCCTTCTTTATTTACACATTCTATGGTTTTATGGTAAAAATCTAGCTTAGTTTTATATGTAGCTAGCCAGTCCATACCAATCAACAGGTCATATGATCCTAAGGGAAGTATGTTAAGGGTAGCTTGGGTGGGCAATCCGTCCACCGTGAATTGGCAAGCTAGTATGACTTCCGATGTTTTTCTTTTGGTTCCAGTAGCTAATTGTACCAACCATGGTTTAGCATGTTTATGTGGTTGTAATTTACACTTATCAACGGTATGAGGGGCCACATATCTCAAATTAGAACCAGGGTCAATTAAAATAGATATTAGATGGTTAGCGATCATACCTTCCATATCCACCACTGAAGCTTGGTGGTCAACTTGTTTATTATCCACGGCTGCATAAATTTGTGGAATACTCTTGGCCACATCATTGACAGTGATAGATTCTTGGACATTGTAAATTATCCTATTGGTCTGTTGTCTGTGCGAACAGTCCCTCAGTAAATGTTCTTCTCCACAACCCCAACATTTCAAGGGTTCTTTCTTTGGGTTATCAGTCTTCCCTGGGTTTGATCCAAAAGGTTTATTCCCGCTCTGGGAGGGGAAATTTTGTTGGTGTACGCTTCGGGTAGGAAAGATCATCCTTCAATCCTTCTTATAGTTTTTAAATATTGGGGATTTAAACCCCTTTTTTTGGAACCTCAAACTATTCTTATGCTTCAAGCCCTCGTGAGGTTCTTTCTGAGGCCCAAACTGTTCATAACAATATCTCGCCTTCCGGACAGTGTCTTCTAGGGTCTTTGGCTCGTCAAACTCAATTATGTTTTGGTAGGTCTTAGGTAACCCATTGATGAATCGTAGCACCTTTTCCTTTTCTTATTTTATGTAGGGTACATACCTCAACAACTCAAGGAATATGCTGACATATTCCTCTATGGTGAGTTGTCCCAGCTTGAGTTCATAGAAATATTTAGTCTTCTCGTCGAAATATTTTTCCAACAGATACTTATTCCTAAAGTATTTCTCAAACCGTTCCCAAGATAGGTCCTCTTCATGAATCCCTTTCACATTCTTAAGGTCTTCCCACCAAATGGAAGCCTTTCCATTCAAGTTGAAAGTGGCTACTYGGGCCTTCAAGTTTTCAGAGAAATCATGGACTTTGAAATACTTCTTTATCCAAGCAGCCAAGCCTCCGCCTCCTCTCCTTTCTTAATCTCACCATCGAAATAGGATGGTTTGGCCTTCCTGAATTCTTCAAGATTATGACTTTTGGAATACTTTCGTTCCTTCTGTTTTCTTTGAGAATGTGAACTAATTCTACTACTAGAAGATCCTTCTGAGTCGCCAGTTTCCTTTCCAGAGGATTCATCCGATGCTTGTCCCCTATCTACAGGTTTAGCCTTTATCGAGGTACTCCTCCCAGTGTGGCCACTTAAAGGACCACATTTATGTATCTCAAGTGGACTTCAACTCCTCTTAGTCTGTCATCGGTCCACATGAATGGTGCCAAGTCCCTGCTGCGGTTGTCTTTGTATGTCAGATAAACTGTCTCGTTGTCAGCCTTGCAGCTCTGTAATTTGGCCATGAGACTCCTCATAGTCTCAGCCAAATCCAGAGGGGTCTCTACCACCTTCCTCTTGTTAGACTCTTTGTCTCTATTATGGGAGCCATCCCCCACTTCGTGGTGCGTCACCATTCTATGAGATTGCAGTTTCTCGCAGTTGATCGATCGCTTGAGTGCAGACAAAACACTTGTTGTTAGCTAACATTATATTAGTTCATAACCAGCAAATAATTCATATTTCTTAAATACATACACACACAACAGTAAGTTGTCATTCTTTTCTATAATAAGGGCTTAACCAGACTTTTTAGGAAGGGAATAAGGTAGGGATGTTGCCCTTTAATGTGGTTTCTACGCAACTTTTCCATGAGCCCAAGCAGGCCAAGTTTTTTAACCTGGCTCTGATACCAATTTGTAACACACTCGAACCCTAAATACTCTTTTAAGGGGTGAGGCATCATAATTTTGTTTTCTCCTTAACTATATCGTCTTGGATCATCTCTTTGAAATGATTTATCCTCTTCCACTTACCTGTAGCTTTCTAACGACTCCTTCTAGGCGCTAATCCAACCCTTGGTTTATATCTTACGAATTCCCAAAGTTCCTCGGCGTTCAATAGTTGTGAATCGCGCGACGTCTACAAGGATTTCATCCCAAATCATACCCTCTCTAGGGTCCTAGCCCGAGAAGAGAGATCCAGTTGACAAACCTTCCAACATCTAGCATAATTCTCATATATCTCACTGGCTGGTGGAAGTTACGGCGTGTCGAAGTTCATGGCCTCTTTCACTCGCGAACCTCCTGAAATCTGAACTCATGGATCGGATGGCCGAGGGGAGTCCCATGGGATCCCTATATCCACAATCCAAGTCAATTCATGACTTCAGGTTTCGGAAGACTAGGCCACACTAACACGCAACTCTCCTTATGCGTGAACTACGAACTCGTAGATCTGACAATTGAGGTGGGTCCCGAAGGATTCATAGATCCACGGTCCAGGTAATTTAGAGACTTCGGGTTTCGGAGACTAGGCCACGCTAACACATGACTCTCCTGATGTGTGAACACTGAACTCGTAGATCGAATGGTTGAGGTGGATCCCAAACGATCCATAGATCCACGGTCTAGGTCACTTTGCGACTTTGGGTTTCGAAAGACTAGGTTGTGCTAACACATGGCTCTCATGATGCACGAAATATGAACTCTAGGGTTAACTCTCGCGCTCCTTCACACAACCAACGGTCATGTCAGCCCTGGGTTCCCTCCGAACAGATCTCCCTCGTCCGACTTACAAACCAGGAAATATCTTCCCTTTCGCATGACCATTTTCCTGAGCTTTACCCTGGGCAAGTTATGGACTTGGGTCCAAAAATTCACCCAACAAGGGGGTCTAAGAGAGAGATATCCTCTTTAGACAAGTGGTTACAGGTTGACACGATGCCTCCTATCTCGATCGTTTAATGTCTCATGCCTCGGAAAGCCTTCGGAGTTAACCTATGCATACAATCTATTAGTGGAAAGTGTGAATTCATAAGGAGATGGAAGCATATGCATATCATAGCCATTTCACACAGAAAAAATTTACAAATGCATCTAAATATATTTGTATAACCAAGTAATCATTCATCGTTCTAATTCAACAATTAAAGCAAGGAAAAAACTTATCAGAACCAGACAATGTGAAGCGACTACTGGAAGGGGTAATCGTTTCCACCCAACCGTAGGCTCAGTCACTCCAAATGGATTTACCACTAGCCACCCCAAATCTGGACCATGATGCTTTGCAACACGGCCTTTTCTTCTCGGTCAGCCACAGTAGGGACAGAGGTTAATGTCCTCTTCCCGCAGAATCCTGGCAATGGTTTACATGATACCAAGCAAGGAGGACTAGCCTCATTTATCATCTTGTATCAAAACCTTCTATACCATTTCCTGTTTCCAGAACACTTAGTTTTCGAATATTTCTTGAATCCCCGTGATTCACTTCCCTTCTCTGCGCTCTTCATCAGCATGTTTTTCCTCTNTATTCAGTCTTTGGTTCTTAACACATCCAAACAATCTTTAGTGCAAAAAAAAACCAATGACTGTGTAATTTGAGTTGTGCCAATAACAATGCAAGATTTGTCATTATTATCAACAAAGTAGTAACTAAATGCCAACCCACACGACTGTCGTATGACCAATTGGGTGAGTCTATATTCAAAGTAACTGACCATGCATCCAATCCACAATAATCCATAACAACTTGACAGGCCCGACAGTCTTCTCTGTGAAACTCCAGACTGGAGGGTTAAGGGTTTGTCTGGTAGCCATCACAGGGGGAATAGAGCCAACTCCTCGTAATGGTGAAAAGAACGAGGCCAAAGGTGTACACAGAGAGAGAGCTAAGATTCACTTGTGTACAGGAAATTTTTTTGTGACGGGGCCATAACAAGAGGTGAGGCTTTAATCTTGGCGTGGCAATATTATTTAACGCACGCGGGGTATAACCCTTGTGTGCCCTAAATCCAACAACTACCACATAGATGTGAAGACAGGGCCGAGTACGAGCAGGAAAACTCAAATTATGACCTCTAGTGGTGAAATCAACCAAACGCCCAACTGTACAATGTGTGGTTGCACAAACGCTTCAGTCATTAAACCCCATAAAAGCCCGCACACTGGATACAACAATGTGAAAGAACGAAGATAGCCCATCGAGACCAACAAGGATACTCTAATAAAACCAGCAGGGATAACAGAGAATTCTTATGACCGTTAATGCTCAGGATAACCAGTAATGCTAAGACTTCAACATCATTTCAAAGAGAATCATCAATGTTTCATTCACAATCACCATTTTACACAGTTGCCAACTTAAGGAAGGCATAAACCAATACACTTGAGCCAACGTCCATTTCATAATAGAGTAGAATCATGAAAGGCCAAAAAAAGAACATACCTGTAATCGAAAGCCTTAAAACGCGAGTAGGCCGAGCGGTTTCTCCCTGCTAAGGAATCAGAGCATAACCCCAACAACAATGTTCGAACCGTAACCTGACTAGGTTGATGTTCAACGACAAGAGTAAAGGTGACGTGCCGTAATTTCGCATCACTTCGATACTTCAATGTTCATTCAATTCTTAGTACGCGCTAGCTACTTACTCAAGCAATCATCTACTCTGAACCATGTGTTGAGACCAACAATAATTAATTTCCAAGAGCACCACCCATATCACATATTACCATCTACACTATACAAAAATACATGTCAACTATGTTTTATACAACCTCAATAAATCGTATGGCCATCATATGTTAGCTAGGATTTTCCACAACCTTTCCAATGCACATAGCGTGTTAGCATAGGATATTTTCTTCCTTTAATTTCCTTTCATCTGTTGTTACTTAACATATGTCTATTGCAGTTGTCACACGTAGTAGGTCTAAGAGCAGACATCAACGATAACCATGAAAACTTCATTATAGAACTTGAGCTTGGAACATCAAGGGAACCATGTATAATATGCTTGATCCATTATCCAATAAAACAAGATATCGTCAACCATGTTGATAGTGTCAACAGAATCATAACATCAAATAAGCACCAGATTTGATCTCCAATCTACAAGGGGGTCCCACCTAC
>JZKD02S1504191.1:0-10651 GCA_000966675.3 Picea glauca
ATGGGAATCTATACCTGATAGTTATCTTGTTTATCGCCCTTGAATTAGTGCACATCCTCCAGCCTCTGTCTTTCTTCAGACTGAGTACTGTTGGAACAGCACACGGACTCAAGCTTTCCCTTACCAAGCCTTTGTCGAACAAATCCTGGACCTGTCTTTTAACCTCCTCATTCTCCTGCGGCGTCAATCTATACGCGGCTTTATTTGGTAGACTAGCTCCTGGTATGAGGTCTATATGGTGACTCACACTCCTCATCGGTGGCAATGAACGAGGTAGTTCGTCCACTACAATATCAGCGAACTCTTCCAACAGTTCCTGAACTTCTTCTGGAAAATCGTCCACTCTTGTGCTAGTTAGAACAATTCTCGGTTTTCTGGCCACAAAGAATTGTGGATCCTGCTTCTTATTAACTTCTGTAAGAAGTTCATTCCCACTCATGAGAAGTACTGTGTTGTTTACTTCCGGCTTCAGCTCTGTATCTTCAATTGGACACAACATATGAGTTCTCCCATTCTTTTCCAGGGTATATGTATTCTTCCTCCCATCATGAATTACATTTCTATCATATTGCCATGGTCTACCCAGCAATAAATGACAGACATCCATAGGAATAACATCACATAAAATTTTGTCATTATATCCTCCTATATTAATGTCAACTAAGCACTGTTTAGTGACATTTACCTAATGTCCCTTCTGTAGCCACGAAACTTTGTATGGTTATGGGTGATCAATTGTCTCTAGCTCCAGCTTTTCTACCATCTCGGTTGAAACGAGATTATCGGTGCTTCCACTGTCCACAATGACCTTGCACACTCTATCCTTGGTCTTGCAAGCAGTCCTAAAAAGACTATTCCTCTGTGATGAATTTTCCACCTCCTTCTCTGGCATCAAAAGGACTTTTCGCATCACCAACAATCTTCCACCTTCAGCGTACTCTGCCTCAACATCTCACCTCTGTGCCTCGACGATGTGAGTCTCTCCCGTTTCTTTCTTCTTCTCTGGACATTTGAACGACCTGTGCCCATTATTTCCACATGTGAAGCATGTGATTACTCCACCTCTTCCTCTTCCTCTACCTCTGGTACGAGGAACCCTATCATTATCAGCATATCCTCCTCTTTGTTCGATTTGTTGTCCTCGTTGCTCAACATACGACCTTCTCTGCGAGGTTCCACCTCTTTCTATCTGAGTGTGAGGTTTCTTCCATTCCTCCTTAGGCTTCTGGTATTTATCTTGGGCAACTGCTTTGCCTCTAGGCTGACTTCTACCTCGGCCCCTTTGACCCTGTTTGCGGCTCAGCTTCTCCTCAGCTTTCAGAGCCAATTGGTAAGCATCCTCCACAGTTCGGATGGTTGCCAAATTTAGTTCATCCTGAATTTCATACCTCAGGCCATTCATATACCTGGCCACCTTTTCATCATTGCTTTCATGATGACCTGCCCTGATATTCAATCTGTAAAACTCCTCAGTATACTCCTTCACTGTCAGCAGCTTCTGTCTCAAGTTTTGCATCCTCCTGAACAGAGAAATTTGATAGTCCCTGGGAATAAATTTTGCCTTCATCTTGGCTATCATCCTGTCCCAGCTCTTTATCTTCTGCTTGCCTTGGCAACACCTATCAGCTTGCAATTCATCCCACCACAAGGTTGCATGTCCTTTTAATCTTGTGATGGCATGTCTGACCTTTTTATCATCTTCGATATCCTCATAATCGAAATAAGTATCAAGAGCTCTAATCCAGTCTAGCAGCTCTTCTGCATCCAGACTCCCTTCATAAGCTAGAATGTCCATCTTTGTTTTTGAACTCATCCAAGCAATAGCCTTAATTAAACGCTCATTGGCTGCATCTTCCACTTGGATTTCTTCTTCTTCATGCCCAACATCACCTTCATCCTCGAATTCACTGATATCTCCTGCATCAACGTTTCGCCTCTGTGATGTCTCCATGTCCTCCATTCTGGCACGAAGATTTCACACTTCTCTCTCCATGTCTAGATTCTGTACTTGCCTACCTCTTTCTCTGGACATTTTCCTTTCTTCTTCTAGATCAGGTGATTTTCTACCTCTTCTCCTTGGTGGCATGGTGAATTTTCCCTTTTTCTCTGCTACAGAAAGCAAAGAAACTTTTCTACGCTCTGATACCACTTGATGCAAATGCACCCCCCCTAGGCACGTCCGCTCTCACAGGACCTTCCTCTTCTCGGCCTGAAGAACTAGAAGGTTATTCTATTTCCCTATCAGGAAATCTGCACCCACAATAATCTTCCCCCGAGGTCTCCCGTTTACCACCGGGAGATCAGCTAAATCTCGTTGTCTCGTGAGTTCGGGATTCAAGCTCCCAACTTTTCCTTTCAAATATTGTGATACCCGATCTGGCGATACGGGTATAGCTCCTTCCACATGCAACCGTGGGCTAGGATTAAATGTTAGGGCCTCTCGCAACCTCGCAACATCGCAACCTCGTAGGTTGAACTGTCGAACTTTCACCCTCCTATTCCGCGAGTTCCCGAGATGTGAGAATTCAATGGAGTGTTGACTCCTATCTCCAAGCGACGTGTGTCTGCACGTCGGTCGCGCGGTCCCACCTTATGTTCTTCCACGCATCCACACGAACCTTGGCTCCTCGACACTTCGCTACTCGCGAATCCGAATACCAATAATTCGGGACTTCTCGCGGCGAGATTCTGAGGGCTTCATGCCACCTGGACCACTCACGCTTCGCTATGGCCCACGCGATCCTCCGACTGTCGGGATATCTCTTTCTCACAACCTCGCGATCCCCGTGACCAAATTCTTGAACCCTTTCTTGCGAGGTTCCGATACACGATGCCACAAGAAAATCTAATGGTCCTCCTGTGATCCAGATCCAACGGTTATCCTTATCTCGCTGCTCGCGACATCGCGACTTAAGATACCAAATGTTTGGGCTCTCACCATGTGAACTCTCGAGTTCGCGAGATCTATCGATCTCTCGCCACCTGTCCTCCTCATATGGACGACTACAAATCTCTCGCTACATCGTCGCTTCGTGTCCTCGCGCCTCACGACTTTGAATACCCAATACTTGGGCCTTTACCCTGCGAATTCTCGAGTTCACGAGATCTCTCGATCTCTCACCACCTATCCTCCTCCGATGGACCGCTGCAAATATCTCGCCACTTCGCTACTCGCAAAGCTAAGGGACTTCCGTTTCGGTCCTCCAATGTCCGAGTCTGCGAGATGAGAGAATCTCCTTACACGCATCCTCCACAACAAACGGCTTTGATCTTGTCGGGATATCGCGTCTTGCGATATCGCTGCTCTTTGCTACACAACTTTGGGGCTTCAACTCCCAAGTCCTCGATACACAATACCACACGTAGATCTGATGGCTCCTGTGACTCTGAATCGATGGCCCTGCCCCTCCTGAGCTTCAAACTCTTTGGACCTTCTTGTCGTAACCTCCTTGCACCTCTGCAAGATCTAACGATCCTCAGAACTTCGCGAAATCTCTTCAGAAGATTTCGACCGTCCGTTCTTCCTTGTGTAAATCCACGAAATGAAAAAGAGTATCTCTCCATGAGATTCCTTCGCTGCTTCACCAACCTGTGACACTTCTCTCCGACTTCAAGTCACACTTATATACGCTGATCTTCAGTGACTCAGAGGCCTATTCTTCTTGAGCCTTGCTAAATTACCCCAACCTCAACGAGGTTCTTTGCACGCACTCCTTGCGGAAAATCTTCAATCACGTCTAAGTGTTGAAGTTCTCTTGACTATGTGCACACCTACAACAATAGTCTTAGATCTCCTTTTCTCAGATTTACAACTAAGACTTCTTATTCTCCTGCGCACTCCTTGCATGGCTTTGGAAACCCGCGTTCACTCTTGAGTGAACGAGAACAAGAGTTAACTCTCTGATTCTTCTGTCAACGCACTCCTTGTGGACGACTTCAACTGCACTCCTTGCAAGAATCCTTGCTCAAAAGAGAAAACAATTGTAATCACCTCACTTCCTCTCAGGTTTCAATCTCGACACATGAAATCATACACGCAGCATAATAACAAGTGCATAACAGGAAGTGATATTCATAAGTAGAGCATTCAACACACATACACAGAGAATAACACAACAGCCATGAATTTGAATCAACTTCTTCTATTAATTCAAGATCTGTACATGGATGTCTCTTACAACCCTCTGCTATTCTCCTATGCTCTAGATCTTCTAACTCTTGTTGCTTGAACTATGTTGGCTAATGTTACAATGCACAATGAGGGTGTCTATATCCCGTTTCCCTCTTTTCTTCTAGAACTGTCTAATCTACAAATTCAATTCTATCTACCTGCATCTACCACTATAAATTCCTTTGTCTATCTCAGACGAGAGCGTATGGCTCGAGGTCTGATTACATTCTTACCAAGGCGCCTAAATTAAATGATCTCATTTATATTTAGCGCATCAACTTCAAGGGAAAATTTAAAAATTCAAAAACTTGCATTGGACGTCTTCTAGCTGTCTTCTGCTTCCACGTCGGTTTTTTCTTGTCGTGAGGGATGCTCTTGCATCACCCTTCGTCATTTATTGGATTACATAAGGAAGAACGGACGGTCGAAATCCTCTAAGGAGATTTCACGAAGTCCCGAGGACCGTTAGATCTTGCGGAGGTGCAGGAAGTTATCACCACAAGCGTGAAGAGGTTCGAAGCTCAGGAGGGGCAGAGTCGTTGATCCGCGCCATAAGAGCCATCGGATCTACACGTGATATCGTGTATCGGGGATTCGCAAGTCGAAGCTCCAAATTTGGGTAACAAGAATTGTGATATCGTGAGTAGCGATATCCCGACGAGCCCAGAACCGGTCATTGTTGAGGACACATGGCAGGAGATCCAAGGAAGTCGGAGTTTGGAGAATCGGAGTTTTCGAAGACAAGAAACTCTTGCAAGTTGGAACCACGATCCATGATATACCGACGGGAGAGCCGTGTGGACTACAACAGGAGATAGTGGAGGACAGGTGTCATAATATCGGGAATCGGGAAAAGGTAAGTCCCAAATCCTTTGGCATTAGGATTCGCGATCCCGCAAAGTTCGAAATCCCAATTGAAGTGACAGGGTGTGGAAAGGTTAATTCACATATGCACATCGGAGATTTGGCGCGTCGGGTATCGGGAGTCGGCAATTCAAAGTGCATGACATCGCGAGTTGCGAAATCATGATAGAGCAGAAATCCTGACAGGAAAGATAAATTCAGCGTTGACTGGCCATCGGGATATCGGGGATCCCGGTGACAAGGCATTTAGGCATTTTGGTTTCGTGAATCACGAAATCCCGACAAGGAGAGAAGTGTAACCGTGCAGCCAGCTGTCAGCACGACAGGCACCACAGTGGAAGACAGTTGTTAGTCTAACATAGAATCGATGTTCGAGGAATCGGGAAACCCACGGGTAAGTGTTTTGTAGCATTAGAAATCCCGTAGCCCCGATAGGGACAAGACCGTGGACACGGGTTAACGGTCGTATGACCCAGGACTTAGCCAGGTGAGGGCTGAAGCAACAAAGGAACATATCGGGGATCGGAGAACCAAAGGGTATGGACATTTCAAATGTCAAATCCCTGATAGGAGGAATTCCGATAATAAAGGAAGAGGTCAGCGCTGATTTTCCAATCGTTAAGGGAGGCCTTGTAGGAGAATTGTTGTGGCTGGAACTTTTCCCGATAGGGAAATAAGGAACCTTTGAGTTCTTCGGGCCGAGAAAGAAGAAAATATCCTGTGAGCAGACGTGCCCCAGGTGGCGCAGCTGCGTCATATACAAAACATATGTATTACAATATACATTACAATTATCACGGACCATCTCAGTCTAACCATTATAGGTGACATTTGTGCTTCTCAAACACTGAAGCACCCATTTCACTCCAACACCTGAATCTGTCATGTATCTGACAACATCATTAGCATGTAAAACATCTGATCTTAACCATTTCATCACATACAACAGACCTCCAACTGAACTTACATGAGACATAACATTTTATGTTTTATAGATAGACCCTATGCTTGAAGAAAACTTATAATGGAAAACAAGAGGGATAAAAACTGGTTTTACAATGTTCATACTGAACTCCAACCACAGCTTACCATTATCATATATGTGTACTTCCATGCCCATAATTTGTTTTACTGGTCCTTGATCCCTCATCTGAATTGTCCTATCCACATGAGTCATTTTCTTACTGATTTTATCCATGCTTTGGCTTGCATCAAGTATATCATCAACAAATAACATCAAGACTGTGAATGTACTATAAACTGTATAGTCATTCCTACCCTTTGAAAAATTCTGACTCACTATGAAGGATTCAAACCTCTTGTATATCTGTCTGGGTGCCAATAGGCCATACAATGAATTATCTAGCATGTAAACAAATTTACCATTGCGATCTCTAATCAACCCTTTTGGCTATTCCATACATATTGTATCTCTATCAATGATAACCTTGTGAGAAGTAGGATCCCACACACAACATCCCTTTATACCACCATCATAACTTGCAGAGATATAAAACAAGAAGGAATTTAGAAACAAAGAATTTAAGTCTCAAACTGATTTACCTCTTACCAGTACGTGCAATTATTTCTTGCTCTTATGACCTTGATGCTTCTTCCATAAAGAAGAAGATACATCTGTCACTTCAGATACTACTTCAGTATTTCCTTCCAGCTTATAAAGGTTATCAACCTTTGTTTCCTTCATCACTACTAAACTACCTTTCAACAATGTGAGTGCTCCACCTTGACATATATACTTATATCCACAAGAATCCAACATTCCCAATGAAATTAAATTTGATTTAAGCTCAGGTACATATCTAACATCCGTTAATTCGCTATTAATACCATCGAACATATTGATTATAATACTGCCAACCCCAACAGTTTTAAATCAAATACCATTTCCCATAAACACTACACCCTCATTAACAAATTGGTAAGAAATGAACCAATTTCTATGTGAGCCATGTGGTGGGAGGCACTTGAATCTAACTTCCATTCTTCTTGATATTGTAAATTACTATAAATGGATAAAACTTGATCAATTATACCTGAATTTGTTACAGCCAAATTTGCTTCCTTCGGAGAGTTTTCCTCGGATTCCTTTCTCTTCTAGCAATCTTTCTTGAGATGTTTTGTTTTCCCACAGTACCAACATTTTTCTTTACCCTTTATTTGTCTTGACTTAGATCGAAAAGAACTTCTCTCATTCTTCTCTATAGTTCGACCTCTGATTAGCATCGCCTCTGAAGTTGAGGTTTCTTTACTATATTTTCTCCTCATCTCCTCAGCCAACAAGGCTCCCACAACAGAGTCATAATCTAAAACATCTGTTAAGATAAAGCTAATAGAGGTGACTAGATTATCCCAAGACTCAGGTAACGAACACAATAGTGTAATAGCCTTATCTTCATCTTTGAATTTAACTTCCATAATAGTCAATTTAACTATAAGGGTATTGAAGGTATTTAAATGGTCAACAACTTTTGTACCTTCTTTCATCTCCAAACTGTAAAACTGTCTCTTTAAGTAGATTATGCTTGTCAAGGACTTTGTCATATATAGACTTTCCAACTTGCTCCATAAGACTGATGTTGTATCCTCTCCTACGATATTAAACAAAACCTCATCCGCCAGACATAAACGAATGGTACTAAGATCTTTCGCATCTAGATCTTCCAATTCCAATTCCATCATGGATGATAGTTTCTTTGACTTGCATGCCAATGCTTTTTGCAACCCTTGTTGCACCAGTAAATCCCACATCTTGAGCTTCTAGATCTCAAAGTTGCTTTTACTACTGAACTTTTCATCTTCAAACTTCAAACTCTGCATCTTATCCATTAGCACAAAAATCCTCCTAATATCCACTGCTTATAAAAAAAAACAAAGACCTTTTAAATGTGAAGGAATAATAGTATTGACCTTATACTCAAAAAAGGTTGAACCCAAAAATTAATGGTAAAAAAGGGTTTTTAAATAAAAATATCTTTATATGTTAATACAAAACCTTTTATTAAATCCACCATGTATAATGTATTCACACCATACCAACTGCATTCACCATTTAATTCATACATTTACTTTCACCTCAACCTTTAAAAAACAAAAGTCAACCTTTCATACTTTCACCCCTCTTTGATTTACGTGAATTAATTTAAGGAGATCCTTACTTTACCATGTGAATTAATTTAAGGAGATCGCAACTTTTTTATTTAAAGGGAGTCCGCACCTCTCGCTACACTATCATTGGAGTGTGGGGAGTCCGCATTTCATGTAACACTGGAGTGCGGGGATATAAAAATGTTTCCGCACTATTCCTTTTCCTCAACCGCGGAAATTTCAACAATTTTTCACAAGCATAAGGCTAAGTAATAAGTCTTCGCACCCTTCGAGATGAGGGACCTGTGGGGATGTATAAATTGATGCACCTTCACACAGATTTCACTTCTGGCTCTTCTGATAATTTGACGCTCCTTCAACTAGCTTTGATACTACTTGTTAGAATTGTCAATGCGGAAAACACAATTCACAATGATAATTAACAATCACATACAGATAATAGACACAGGGATTTCACGTGGTTCACCCAAACGTTGGGCTATGTCCACCAAACATAGGTATTGATTGTCTTATTATTCATATCATGGAGATCACATCAGCTCACTCACACCCAGTCATTTTTCCTTTACAAACTTACATAAATTTATACAATCACACAAGAAATTGATTAATAAATGCAATCCCTATCCATATTCTAACTTGTTCTATTTGGTTGTAACCAATGCAGAATAATAAGATTCAAATGAATAATGCACACATCAATGAATAATGCTAACGTTAGTTTATTATACAATAAATAAATAGATAGTTGAATGGAAATGATTTGATCCATTAGAAGTTTGTTCAATTAAAAACTAATGTTGTGGACCCTTGTCCAATGTTTATTCACATGTTTTTAAGATGTGGGAACAATTTTTTAGATTAGTCACGAGAGCATTTAATGTTGCGTAATGAGAAAATCTATTTTATATTTTTTCTAAGTGGTATGCATATATTTTACTATAAATTTGTTAACATAAAAAGTGATGAAAGTTGTATGAACACTCATACCATATCATATAATAATTTGTGAGGGTTATCATTTTACATCTCGCACCATTGTTTATGCATTGTACTATACTCTAATGTTTTAATATTCATTCGTAAACCTTTAATATTTATTAAAAAATCTTCATATCATATTCAAATTACTAATTTCAAAAATATTTGTTACATTACCAATTTTTTTAATTTAAAAAAATTATGGTGATCTTGGAAAGCTTATTTTAATATTTTTTAAACACAGAAACAAAATTCTAAAGAATTGCAAGTAGTCTTTTATCATCTAAAGTTTAGTAAACCAATTCAGTCATCATCATAGTTGTTACTATACTACAATACTAAGATAGATGAAAAAAACAAATCCTAAAAAATAACCACCTCTTTAAGTGAATAGTTTATTCTCTAAAATTTGACCTCCCACATATTGGCACCCTATTATTCATATATGGAAATAAAGCATTTTTAATTGAATTTAATAAATTAATTATAATTTTAAAATTACAATTTTATTGAAATTGTAATTTCTTTCATTCATAGGTGTAATTTAAAGGTCTTTCTATTTTTTTATAAGTAAGTTTCTATATTATATATTGACAAAATTTACACAAAAGAAGAGGGAGGAAGATAGAGTGATTCAAGCCCAAAGGGACCTTGTCAAAATGTGAAAATTACATTGATGATTCATATCACAAATTTGTTTTTTTTAAACATTTTTGTTTTATATAAAATTAAAATATCTATTAAACATTTTTGTTAGTTGTAGTTAGGATAAGATTGATACAATTAATAATGGGTTTGTAATTGTTGGTTTATAGAAAATTTTTATAAGAAAAATAAGCTTTCAAAAACATATATTTATTCACCTTAGTTAATTTGGCTAAGTTAGCTAAATAACAAGTCCTTCAAGACATTTTACAATAGAGCTCTTCAAACCTTTAAATAAGCTTCATTACATGCTAATATCTTGGTCAAATACCATGGACCCATAAACCACCAATGGTAAACCTATCAATAACTACTAGTAATTTAATGTATATTTTCCCACTAATCTAGATTCCTCAAATTTTATATGTTTGTATTCGCATAAAATACATTATCAAGTCAACTAACTCAATATTTATAATAACTTTGTTCAATCATATTTTTTTTTATAGTTTTCATGGATTTAAAAAAAAAAAATCTACAAATTTACTTATATCTTCATGTTTTCAATATCTACCTATATTTTCAAATTTTCATAATCTGTAGGTTGAAAGGTGAAATTCTCTCTATATGTGTGTGTGTGTGTGTGTGCCGAAAGGTGCACACCTATTTGAAATGGGCACATTTAATGATCTCTTAACCATAAATTCCAATTGTATGGTTATCAATTGAAGATGCTAGCATATTCTTTGTTGTCCTTCCAAATCAATGAATGAGATCTCATGTTCGTACTCTTGTTAAAGTTATTTTATATGAATTATAATAATATTTAGCTTTAATTTTATGTATATAACCATATACTATTTT
>JZKD02S1504202.1:0-10651 GCA_000966675.3 Picea glauca
GGTTCCCATGATGTTTTCCCTCTTTCCTCACTTTATTTCAGTGTATATTTTGTATTTGGGTATCTAACATGGCCTTGTTGTCAGGACCCATTCATTATTTTCACCATAGTGATGTTCATGGGGGTGTTGGAGTTAATTCACACACACCCAGGATTTCATTTTCCTAAGGGTTTTCCTTGTTTATTAGTCATTATTCAGTCTTCTATATTTAAGGAAGAATATTCCTCTAGGGAGAATATTCTCTTCAGTTTTCACTTCAATTTGACTAGTTGAGTGGAGTCTAGATGTTGCATTGGTTTTGTCACCATGAAACATTGGGATCATCACCAGCTAATGTGCATTTTCCATGGGATCATCACAATACTAGCGCATTACCCATGATTCCTTGATCTCCTCCTCACGTCATTCTGTTTCATTCAGTTAACTAAATATTGGTAGACTACTTAACTCAGCTACGTGGTAGTTCACTCTCGTAACTATTCGAGAGACTAGACTAGGTGACAGTTCACTCCCGTAACTATTGGTGTGTGTCCAGATCAATCTAGACCACCACTATGGTGTATTGGCTTCACCTCCAGTGCACATTGGTTGAGTTATATAGAGTATATCATGTGTAAATTATTCATTATTCATTACATTTAATGAGAATTATTCCATTCTTTCTCTCTTTCTTCTTATTTCTCAATTTCTCTCTGCAAATGTGTGTGGTATTTTCTATCTAGATCTATTTTATGTAGGTTCAACACATTTACAACATAACCCTCTATTATTATTTTTTTGAATGTGACAATGTGACATACACTTTTGTCTCGTAGTCAACAATATAAGGGACAAAACCTAAGTAATATATTCAAATGTGACCAAACCCTCTTTTATTGGTCTTCAAAAACATCTTTTTTTTTCAAATCATAAGTCATTACGTTTCAAACTATTTGGAAATGAAATCATATTTATGAAAAAAAAAATCATCATTTATGTTAGATGATAACCCACTATTATTTTGTTACTACCTTGAAAATTAGATGACAACACCAAATCATGAGTGTCACTTGTGCATCATTGACAAAAAAAAATCTCTATTAGAAGATTTAGAATAAAATTGACCATTCATAGAAATTAGAGATAACTTACAACAAAAACAATGGCAATGGAAAATATCTTTAGAATACATAAAACATTTTCTTCATTTTTCTAAAAACTCCTATGAAAACACTGTATCCAACTTGGTATATTATCTACATGTTGAAATAAGTGAACAAACAAGTCAAGTAAAGAATTAAAAAATGTTGTCTCATCAAATATGTACATGATTTCAAATATAAGTTCATGGTATTCCCAAGAGTATCAATATCTACCTAAAACTTTAGCTATAGTGAATACTCCCTAAAATTTATGTGTGATCATGGATTTGGAGAAAATGCCAAGGAATAATATTATATATTTTTGGAAAGGTTTGGGAAAAAAGTATAAATATGTAGAGAGATATTATCATAAATCATGCCACACTTTTTTTATACTTAATGAAAATATGAAAAAAAATAGCCTAAATTTCTATAAAATTTAGCCAAATTGGAGAAATTTAGCTCAAAAAGAAAAAATTCTCTTTGAATGGTACAAAGTCAAACAATCACCCAAATTCAACTAATGTCAATAATTTGCAACCAACTCAACCATATTTAACCAGTGGCCTCTAGTTTGGATGGAACATGTGCAACTACAAGTCGATTCATAAGATGAGAGATAATTGCATTGGAATAATTTTTTCAAGAAGGTTTTGAGGCCACAACTTGAAATAGTTGTAAATTTCGTGATACTTTTCAGAATTACTATTATGAACTCAATTCGGAAATGTCACAACCATTTTTCTTTTCATGGCACTAATGTGACTGCAACTTGATTAATAAATATAGAGGTAATTGTGGCACAAGAATTTTTCATGAGGCTTTTAATGCTACAACTTGAAATAGTTGTAACTTTTGTGATCATTTTTAGAAATTATATTATAAACCAACCACTCTACTTCTAATTGCATTGGTTTCGCTACAATTTGATGAGTGAACAAGATAAAAATTCATTGTAAGGAAATTTGCAAAAAAATAGGAAAGCATTTGCTTCCCCTTGGCCCAAGAAAGTCCTTTGATACCACTTGTTATCATCCTTGGTGCTTAAGATGATTTAAAAAGGAGAACCTAACAAGGGTATTGAACCTTTTAATGATATTCCAAAAGGATATTCATGTTCATGTGCCTCTTCAATGGGGAAGCATCCAAATGAGAATTTCTCTAGTACAATGATAATCCTTGACCAACGAGTACATAGCTCTCTAGATGATCAAGGTGGATTTGAAAATGCTCAAAATTTGATCATCTCAAATTCTATCGAAAACCACTTCATTTATTAGAACTTGATGATGGATTTCTAATGGCATAAGAATCACCTCAAACAGAATTCATATCAAAAATTTATGGCTCTTCAAAGTTTTGATAAAACACGATCAAAAGGTCAAAATGGGGTGCAATGTGACTCCATTGGGAGGGTGATACATGGTTGGTGGCATGGAAACCATATAGGAACAAGTGGACCAATATGACAAGGACATGTGGCATTTGACTGTACCATGGTTGCACAAGTGGACCAATGGGAACCTGCCACATGGCAGTCTCCCATTGGCTGATTATGGTTAAGGTTGTTAAAATTACGGTTGTGAGCTTGGAGGATCAAACCTATATTTATCGCATGCAATTCCAATGAACTCACCAATACACCACACATATGGTTCCTAACCATATATGGCCCAAAATTTATTTGAGTTTATTTAAAGGTTTAATCGGCGAGAAAAGGGTTTAGGGATAAACCTCGGACCCATGGTATATATAACATGCAATGTAATTGTATCCTATGATCACAAGAGGATTATAAATATATACCATCGAAAATAAACAAACATCATGCAAAATATAGTGTATGGTTACAACAAAGCACCAATGGAGGAGAGGTTTGCGGGTTTGAACCTGTGACCTCCTCCCACACATACAAGTGTTCTAACCATTGTTCCAAAGGAACCTTTTGTTACAAGATATACAACAATATTAAATTTAAGTTTTCCTAAGACTTTGTATGGTGGTTAGGGCCTGCACCATATTTAATCCAACGCCTGGCCTGAGGTAGAGGACAAAGTATGATAAAGTACAACATGGAGTACGATAGAGTACAAAATATTGGTATGCATGCTAGAGTTAGCATATTTTTTCTCAACATTCATGCCATACTGTATATAGACTTTGATTTTTCATTGTAATGTGTGCCATATAGTTCCTTTAGGAAATTATAGAGTATTTATACTCATTTTCCTCTGTATTTGAAGAGGAATTCAATGGTGCACTCTACTTCTGAGTTTGAGAAACAAATAAAAAGGGCATTGTAAGAACACAAGCATTTGAGCCTCAATAAAGTGGTCTCTCAATTGGAAGCGGACTCAAAGATGTAGCCCAAAATGGGTGAACTCCGTTAACAAACTTGTGTTATGTGTTTTTTTATTATTGTTTTTATTTAACGTAGTTATCTTACAGGTTATTTATCATTTCAATGATTTTGGATAAGTAAGTGAATTCATATTATTTGCAAACAGTCAAAGCGATCATTTATATTTCGAATCAAGTTGGATGTTTATGTGTATTTAAGAATAAATTAACATCTTAGGATTTTCTAAACAAGTTGGTATCAGAGCAAGGTTTTTTTTGGGTTTTTATATTCTTTGTAGTGAAAGTCTAGTCGAGGTGGATCGATTGACATTCAAATTCGAAGTTGAAGTTTGAGGTGGTTCGACCGGGTAAAGTCAAAGTTGATAGTCAAGGTGGTTCAATCAGGTAAAGTCGAAGTCGGGGGTCGAAGAAATCGACAACAATTCGAATAGGTCAACCAACAAGAGGTTGAAAAGTGGGCGTGTGGAAACTGATTGAAGACCCAATGAAGGATGACTGGTAGTCGACTGGTAATTCGACTTGGTAGTCGACTGTAATAGGATCTAGATATTTGTGGAATTTCTAGCTAATGATCTACGTGGATCTACAACCATTTTTGGGTGCCCTTTTTATTTAGGGTTTTTCCTATTGTAAAGCCTATAAATAAGGTGTGTTGTAATGGTGTAAATATATGATGAATGGCCAATCACCAAGAATCAATAATCATAGAGGTAGTTGGTCATGTAAATGTAAGCCGAATTGGCTATAGGGTTGTTATTGTGTAAATCAAGAAGGTATGGTGTCAATTGTGTCTTAGGTGTGGACTGAGGTTAGATATGTAACCTTTTATTCTGAATGAATAAGAAAACGTGAGAGCATAATGCTCAAGGAATTTTATTTTTCCCAGTTTGGGTTTCCAAGGTAAAATCTTTGTGTACTGTGTGTTTTGTTTGTCATTTACTTTCTTGATTAAATATTTCTTCCTCTCTTCTGCTAGGTTTAGCATGGAAGTGTTCCTCATTTCCTAACATGTGGTATTAGAGCTTGGTTTAACAACCTTGGATCCCAGCTAAACCCTAGGTTTAGTAAGAGTCGTAAGCCAAAAATATTTAAAGATTGTGTTAAAGAAAGGCGAGCAACTCGAGAATAAAGATCGAAAAATTCAATGGCGATAATTTTGATCTTCGGAAGCTTAAACTTGAAGATCTCCTTGTAGATAGAGAACAATGGACAACAATATTTCTATGTACCATGTTGATAGGTGTGTCAACGGAATAATGGGAGAAACTCGAGAGAGGAGCAAGGAGTTCAATTTGACTTTGTCTTGAAGGTTCAGTACTGTTGAATGTATCAAGTGAAGATTCGACCAAGAAACTATTGGACAAGTTGGAGAGCTTGTACCAGTCAAAATCCCTGGTAAATAAGTTGTTTGTCATAAAGAAACTATATCTTCTGAGGATGAGTGAGGGAAGTTCAATGACTAAGCATTTAAATGGGTTTAATACCATTATAAGCCAATTATCTTCTATGGATAATAAAATCACTAAGGAGGATAATTGTATTATCCTATTATGTTTTTTTCCAGACTCCTGGGATAGCTTAGTCGTGGCTATATGTATTAATACAACCACATTAGCACTATAAACGTGGTTGCATCTATACTATCATAAGAAATGAGAAGGAAGAACAGAAAAGGATTGACCAAAGATGATTTAGTGGTGAGAGGTCGACTAGTTGACATAGATAAAGCAAAATTCTCTGGTAGAAGTTCTAAGTCAAAGGGTGGATCTAAATCCCCTATTCAGGAGAAAATAAGATGTTGGAAATGTAGTAAAGTTTGGAATTACAAAAGGGACTACAACTCGAAGGCAATGAAAGGCAGTACAGGATCTAATGAGAGAAAGATGACTCCAGATAAAGGAGGCAATGTGTACCTGGCATCGATGAGTACACCATCGGATCAAGATATTTGGTTGATAGAATAAGGAGCATCATATCATATGACACCATGTAGATAATGGTTATGAAAATATGAACAATATGAAGGAGGAGACATGTTCTTGGGGGACGTCTTGAAAACCAAAATTGTCGAACGAGGAAGAGTTCTATTGATACTGTAGGATGGGAGGAATAGAACCCTTCTAGGTGTGCTACACATTCAGGGTTTGGAAATAAAATTGATATATTTTAGCATGATGAGTGATGAAGGGGTGCACATTTTATTTCAGAAGGACTCATGCAATATGGTCAGAGGTTCGATGGTCTTAATGAAATGAGTTCGGATTGGAAACCTATAAAAGTTATTAGGGAGTGTCGACTTTAATGGATGCAACATCATTGTTGTTTCTTAATTAAAATCGGCTTCGAATCAACTCGACTTGGCCTAAGTCACTTCAAACTGAATCGATAAGTCATCATAAAATCGACTTGACCATGGTATGGAACAAGTGGATGGGACACATTGGACAAAAAGGACTTAGAGCTATGCATAACAAAGGTATGGTTGAATACTTTCCTAAATTTGATTTAGAAGTTGGTTTATGTGAACATTTTATATATGGAAAACAAAGTCGGGTGAGGTTCCCATCTGGAGCGACAAGGGAAAATGGGATTCTAGAGTTGGTTCATAGTGATGTGTTTGGCCTTGTTTCAGTTCCTTCATTTGGTGGATCCATGTATTATGTCTCCTTGATATATGATTTTTCCAAGAAGACATGGATATATTTCCTGAGGAAGAAATCAAAGTTTTTCTATAAATTGAAAGAGTTTAATTATCTTGTAGAAAACCAAATACATAAGAAGATTAAGGTGTTGATAACTGAAAATGGTGGTGAATTATGTGGAAATGAATTTGATTAGTTATGCAAGAAGTGTGGCATAGAATGCAAAAATACCACACCATATATACCACAAAAAAATGGAGTTGTTGAGAGAATGAACAGAACATTAATGGACAAGGAAAGAAGCATGCCCAGTCATGTTGGGCTCACACAAGAATTTTGGGTAGAGGCAGTCGACACTAAAAAAATATCTATTGAATATGTCTCCTTCATCAGTGCTAGTTGACACGACTCCACATGAGGTATGGTCAAGTAAGAATCCTTCGGTTCCACATCTCAAGCTATTTGGCTGTGATGCATTTGTGCATGTTTCCAAGGAAAAGAGGAGCAATCTGGACAAGAAGGAAGTCAAGTGTATTTTCATTGGATACAAAGAAGGAATGAAAGGATATAAGATCTATGAGCCTGCATCAAGGAAAACAATGTACAATCGATATGTGGTCTTCAGAGAAGTCAGAAGTAAGTCTCATCCTAAAGAAATTTTTCATACCGTCAATAAACCAGAGAAGGTGCATTTTGAACTGAGAAAGGAATAAGATGATTCAGATGAGTCGACTGAATCAGAAGAAGAGGTGGAACAACTAACCTCGGTCGTAAGGAGATTGGAACGAATAAGAAAACTAGTTGAAAGGAATATTGTTCTTGACTTCTATTTCGTATTTATGTTAAGCCCATGTCTGTCAGGGAGGTGGTTGAATCAGTAGTGGGAAAACTTTGGAAGGATTCCATGGTCAAAGAGATGGAATCCTTGCACAAGAATGAGACATGGGACTTATTCAAATCACCTAGTGGAAGAAATCATGTCAAGAGAAAATGGGTATTCAAAAAGAATATGAATGTAGCAGGTCAAGTCAAGAAATCCAATGCTCGATTGATAGCGAAAGGTTATTCCCAAGTCAAAGGAATTGAATTCAGTGGGATTTTTTCCCTTATCAAAAAATTAACTTCCATTAGAATACTAATTTCTCTGGCTGCAACATTTGATCTAGAAATAGAACATATGGATGTGAAGACAACGTTCATACTCGAGTACCTAGAAGAGGAAATCTACATGAAACATCCTAAAGGATTTGTAGTAAAGGGAAAGAAATGTTTGGTGTGAAAACTGAAAATTTCCCTTTATGGTCTAAAGAAATCACCAAGGATGTGGCACCAAAATTTCGACACATACATCCTTAGTTTGGATTTTGTGAGAAGCAAAGTTGATCACTACATATATTCCAAATAAGAAGGTGGGAATTTCATATATGTAGCATTGTATGTCGATGACATGTTGCTGATTGGAAACAACATGAACATAATAAGGGAGGTGAAGAAGCATCTATCCTCCAAATTCGATATGAAGGATCTTGGTGCAGTGAACTTCATTCTGGGAATGGATATTAATAGAGATCAAGAAACTAGAAATATTTGGTTGAACAAGATATAGTATATTGAAACAATATTGAAACATTTCAACATGCAGGATTCCAAACCTATGAAGGTGTCAATTCCAATGGGAGCAAGGCTAATTGTTGAATGGTATCCAAGGACATAGGAGGAAATAAAGGGCATGAAACGTGTTCCCTATGCAAGTGTTGTTGTTAGTCTAATGTATGTGATGGTTTGCACTCTTCCAGAAATTGCCCATGCAATGGGAGTGTAGAGTATATACATGTCGACACATGGGAAGGTGCACTGAACAATTGTCAAAAGAGGATCCAGGTATTTGTGTGGCACAAAATATTATGCTATATGCTATCAAGGAAAACCTGGAGGTGACAGTGAATTAAATGTACATGTATTTGTTGACACTGATTGGGTTGGAGATCTATATCGATGGAGTTTGACCAATGAATATGTGTTCAAAATGTTTGGTGGAGAAATGCGTTGGCTGAGTAAGTGACAAGAGCTTGTAGCCCTATCGACAACAAAAGTTGAATACATGGAAACTGCTTATGGAATAAAAGAAGAAGTATGGCTACAAATGTTGTGTTTAGGAATTAGGTTTGAGGAAAGAGTTATGAATATATGTTGCAACAATCAAAGAAAAATATTTCTAGCAAAGAACCCATCTTATCATTTTATGACTAAGAACATTGATGTACAATACCATTTCATGAGAGACATGATGGAAATAAACAAGGTGTTGTTGGACAAAGTAGACACATTGGAAAATATAACAGACTCTTTGACCAAGTATGTGAGTGTTATGAAGTTCTCTTGGTGCAGAGAGGCAATGGTAATTACTTCCATGGGCCTGTGAACGAGAGTTTATGAGTCTCCCTAATTCAGAAAAGAAAACAACAAGTGGGAGAATGTTGGGTTTTTATATTTTTTGCAGTGAAAGTCTTGTAACACCTCAAGTTTTGAGCCCCCATATTAAATAATGTATTGTTACATTATTGACAGGTCAGAGTKCCCAAACAATTATTAAAAGGCTAGTGTGCCTAATAAATGTAATGTGTGATCATTATTAATAATAAATACATCGTTGGTTTCTATACGGACAAGGACTAGAGTTATAGGGGGCTATTATTCCACAAGAGAGGGGCCTTGAGGGGATAAGTGTTTATTTCATTTTTTTATTTACCCATTTTGTTTAATGGGGGGGTAGAATTGATTACGTGAGCTCTTGCGGGGGAGGCCAAGAGGTTATTGATCCCCATGATTTACAAAAGCCTGTCCCTATTATGTGGAAGGGGTTCCCCAGTTGGCTAATTCTCTCATTTGTTTTGGTCATTTTCTCACTCTCATTCTCGCCCCCATTTTGGTGTTGTTGTTGGTCGTCTCACACATTCATTAACCCGATTTGTTCACTAATCATCCTCTCTCGTGAAGTCTGCACTCCATTCATTCCTTCACTCACTCATCTTTCCTCATTCATGTTTGGCTTGGGAAAGGAAATTGGATCATTGAAGAAAAGCCAACAACCATGGTTTTTTTGGTTGTAGAGATTGTTGGTGTAATCCAACCATGATTTGAGGCCTACATGTCTGAGATGGTTGGCCTGTGTTCAATCTTTCTCACTGTTGTGAGTTTTGAGAGTCCCATCATGGAGATTCTGGACCAGCTGCACTAGAGCCCTGGAAGAAGAAGGATTTCCTAAGGGACTCCGTGGCATAGAAGGGTGGAGGTCCATTATTTTGGGTGGTGCAGGCTGGGTAGAAGAGTGCTCGGTACTTGGATTGTTGTGAATGTTGGAGAAGCCTATAGAGCTTGAGTGTTGACTAGTTTGGGAAGCCGAGGAACACTCTGGAATCATCCTTGTGAATTCATAGCCCTGGTTCGGGGGTGATATTGATTTTGAGACTTGGAACAACAGTTTCTATGGTTGGGTGGAACATCCTTGGTTTGCAGCTAGTCGGTGGTTCTTTTCTATAAAAGATAAGTGCTCTTGGTTATGGTTTCCTTTTCTTGTGTATTTATTTCCACTGCGTATTAAATTATTATATTTGAGATTTGTACTTATAATATGCATGCTTTCTAGTTAATGTTATGCATGGTATATTATGCATGTCTTTTATGTTTTAGTATGAATCTTGATCATTGCATGTATGTATTTCATGCTTCTTTATTAATTAATTGTTATCATAAATTCCAAATCAACCAAGAGATGGATTCTTGGTGTGGCATGTCTGGCCTGTGAAAGGTCAGGTATGTTACAAATTGGTATCAAAGCTTTTGGTTCAAACACCAGACTGTTACGAGCTAGAACAAGTGTGAATCAGGAAGATTCGTTGTCACAGATTTTATATATCTGTGTGAATTTGTGGAAAAGAGGTGGAAACATTTGAGTGAAATCCACCAAATTCATGAACGGATCTGAGTTTCAATGATTCCAGGATTGTCTAAGAAGTTAATGGATTTGATCTGCAGAGTTGTGGAGCTGAATTTAACTTAGAAGGTCAAAAAAATTGATTTTTAATGGTTTTTATAATGTTAGATAGAGTTTGGATAATCGACTGTTTAGATCATGTTTGATCGTGGATCAATGGTCCAGATTCGTCCTTGAAAATTTTTAAAAATTCAAATGTTTACGAAGTTTGGCGAAATTACCAAATCTGCGGCTAGGATTGATTCAACAATTTGAAAAATGAGGAAGATTGATGGTTCATATTCATTTCGGAAATTTTGGTGAAGGTTTGAAGATCGACCAAAGAAAATATTCGATCATCGATGATCGATGGTCGGGGATCGACAGATTCTGGTAAGGTTTTTTCTTTTTTTTCTGGACAAAGAAAATCGTCGATAACTAATGGTCGGGGATTGGTAGATTTTGGTGATGTTTGTTTTGTGGACCCTTCATATTTGGGGACACATGTCTGAATAATAACAAGGGTTCATAAATTTTGTGTTCGATAGTCTGGG
>JZKD02S1504224.1:0-10651 GCA_000966675.3 Picea glauca
TTCTCTTCAAATATATTGACAATATAATAACATTTTAATACATAAATGTTCTCTTCAAATATATTGACAATATAATAACATTTTAATACATAAACGTTCTCTTCAAATATATTGACAATATAATAACATTTTAATACATAAATGTTCTGCCGTTTATGTTTATCATCATAGTTATTATAGTTTTTAATTTTTTTTTGGTATATCAACTCATAAATATAAATCTAAAAACATTGTTTTTTTCTCCCAAAAAAGTTAATTTTATTTATATAAGAAAAGTATTCTATGAATGTATGATGAAGTCATGCATATTGCACCTTTTTGAAGATCAAAAGGTAGATAGAAGCACCACTGGAACCATAAATAATGATGTGATATAATTCTTCAAAACAAAAAAATCTATGAGGTTTTCCCGCCACAAAAAAGTCCAACAATCTCTTAAGCCATATCAGTTTTCTTAAGAGATTACATAGAATATATACACACTATAAAGGATAACACCCAGAGGGACAAGAAAAAAATACGATGTCCTTCTGCAAATCGCCATCATATATAAAAAGTATAAAGCACAAAAAAAGTCTAATAAAAAATTTGTCTTCACTGAAATCATGAATGTGTGGCCACTGTATTGTCATGTAGGATGGTAAACCCAAAAACATTAGTATTGATAAATTATTTGAATAAACTTTATTTGTTAACGTTATTTATTATATGTTTTTATAATACCCACTCATTATCATCATATATATATTTTTTTCAATGTCGTTGTGTGTTTGGAGTCGTTTAATCTTATAATAAACATCTCTTCAACGGTTGGAATTTGGCAATACAAAAAGTTAGAGTTTTCATGAATCTAGAACCCTGGTCAAATTTTGGATGATCTGGTCATTTCAAAATTGGGCAAAATGTCTAAAGGGATTGTTCCACCGTGCATGTTCCTTGGATCATGGTAGAACTCTGATCTTGCTCAAAATTCTTGCTAGATTCTTATTAGATTTGTGGCCAGAAAAAGGTACATTTGCTACAATATTACCTTACTCTGTGTGGTTGTTGATATTTATTGATCTGTATTTATCCCCCAAAAAGTTAGCACTAAACTTTGTCAAGCAAAAAGCTTTGATTATGTATATGACTTGGTCAAGTTTGATGACATCAATGTTCAATGGATTTAAAAACAACAATGAGGAATTGGGTTCATAGAAAACTTTGATTATGTATATGACTTGGTCAAGTTTGATGCCATCATTGTTCAATGGATTTAAGAACAACAATGAGGAATTGGGTTCATAGCTATGTACAGTTGGAAAAAAAAACATTTACTCCTATATAAAATGTGTGTGTGAGAGAGAGATACTAATAATATTTCAATTTCAATGGTATTATTTCTTTTCTTTTTCCATGAAATACATATCCGAGGAAAACCCGCCGAGTACTTCCCCTCATTTCAAGGATGGTACCCAAGGTAAACTGGATTCCACAAAAGCTTGAAGTTTTGTCAACATGAGGCTCAAGGTCATTACAACAATATACTCATTAAGAACTCAACATGTCAGATGAAGGAATTGAACCTGGGTGGGGAGGATAACAATCATTCCTCCCAACCATTCAAGCTAGACCCAATTGGCAAGAGTATAATTTCTTTTTTTCACTTATTTTATAATATATGTTTTATTTTCCTTTTCTCTTTAGCCAAAAGATATTATAACCAACACTAATTTTAGTGTTATTTATCTTGATTTTTATTTACATATATCAATGGTTGGTTATTATATTCATGGCATTTTTGTGCATGTTTGATTAGTTATCTCAGATACCCGATTGGGTGACACGCCTTTGGATGGCATGGAACTATATGTATGTACATGTAATGCCTTTGTGGCATGTGTTGTCAGGGATTGCAAGGTTGTTTTGACATATTTGTTTTTTATATTATATGTCTCTTATCTTTGGTTTGTTAGACTGTGAGTCCCTAGACAATCACAAAGTCCAAGATCAACTTCTTATGATTTGTCATCCTTATATATTGATAAGGTGTTGTCATTATCGACTAATGAATTCTTGGTGACATCTATATTTAAAGATGGTCAAATACATGTACTATAAATTGATATCATGAGATGAATACATGTGTTGAATATGAATTAAAGCATTTTCCACCAAGTTCGTGTGTTTTACTTGTGTTCTATTTTTTAACATGGTATCAGAGCCTCATTGATTCTTAATGGGCTTAGTAACTCCATGGTAGTGATCCATGGAAGATGAGATACCATAAGTCCCATGGTAGTGATCCATGGAAAGTGAGGTACTATAAATCCTCATGGTAGTGATCCATGAAGGCATATCTATGATGTATGGCAAGGACAAAGACAAGATCAAGGTAGATTCACATGTGGACATTTCCAACAAATCTCACTTCTCAATCAAGCTCAAAGAGACACAACGTTGTAAAGCTCATTGACTATCTTGTGCTCTTATATTTAATCGCTTTGCATTATATCATTTCTATTATTATGTCATTTTAAGGGATTCAAACACGTTTTGTATTCACTATATTCAACATGTTATCCTTGCGCCATTAATGTAGATACGAGTGATAGACCTAGTTTATTTGTAAACACAATATATTTGGTTTAGATCTGGTTCAGATCCATCTAGAAAAATGTAGAGATGAAAATGATTTTGTGATCTACACATTCCTCCAAGCAATCTGAATAGGTAGACACAGATCCAACAATCATTTCCAACCAACATTCATGCATCCTCAAGATCAATCTACCTTCTTTGTTTGTGCTCCAAGAGGATGTGTCTTGTCTTATCCAGAAAAACAATCTCCACATTATGACGAATCGTGGAAACCTGCATTCTCAAACTTCTTAAAGTTGTTAGGATCAATATGTGTGAAGGTTGTGATATATTTATATTTGGTGCCAGTATGTGAGAAAAAAATATTTTGTAGTCCACAATAGACCGCCAAGTGTTGATTGTTGGTCACTGACATGTGATATGATTATAACCTTAATTTTGTAATTGATTTTGCAGAGTTGAAACCATGCCTTGATTAGAGACTTCTTCACATATTTCTTTGATTCATTGAGAAGAAATAAACATCCTTGCATCCACCAACAAAGGTACATGTTGTTGTGTTGTCCTATGTGTAGTAGCAATTTGAACTGCCCTATCCCATAATGAGGGTTCATTGTTTGATCAATGGATTTTTCCTTTGGATTTGGATCAATACCACCACTATTAGCATATGCAATCTTTAACCTTTTCACTCCTTGCTACCAATTCTGCCAGTAGATTTACTAACACATTTGCTAGCAAGCTTCGTAGGATTCAAATGATTTTTATGCCTTTTCTTCTTTTCCTCGCTCTCAAATTCAACGTCTTCGAGCCACCAATATTTCTGGAATATGTTTTCGGTCTTTAGGCATGTTTGTAGTATCGTAAGATCCCTATTAGTTGATAGATGCCTTGGTATGTTGAAATTGATCCTGAATTGTTCATATATTCACTATGGAGATGAAATATGAATGCAACAACTCAAAGCTAGCTTCTGGATGAAGAGAAAATATACCAAAACACCATATACTATTCATCTAGTAACTGCCACAATACTTAGATAGCTATAATCTTTTCTAGAGCTCCAGGGAATGAGCATAGACGAGACCATGCAATTTCTCCTAAGTGCTTTGGTTTTCCAAGAGTGGCCATTTGTATTAGGGTATCTTTAACCTTTTCAATGCTTGTTCTATTTTCATTTTCAAATACATATGAAGGGAAGTCAACACAATTAACTTTCTTCAAATAAGATTTGAATTATGCTACTTTCATTTTTAGTTGCTATGACACTCTCCTTCCATATTAATACAAAAAAATATTGCAAGGGCCATGAAAATTACTAGCAAGAAGATCAAAGTTAGAAAATATAAATATCACAAGCTTTTGATTCTCCATATGGCCAATTCTATAGACATATGTACCAATTTTTTGATGGCACAATGACACAATTCAATTTGTCGTATGGTTGATGTATTACCATCAAACTAGTTGAATGTTTGCAATTGGTCAACTTGATGAAAATAAGTCTAGTGCTTTCATCTTATATTGAAAAGGACATATCTTATATTGAAAAGGAAAATCCTTCCTCAATGAAAAGGAAAAGAACAAAATCTTAGTTGAAAGCTTCATCATGTACCAATTTTTTTAATAAAAATATTCATTTTGTAGTAATGGTCTTTGCCTGATATATATCCTGATATTGAATAAGGAGGTCTAAGGACACTTGTACTTGTGTGCAATTGTGCAAGATTTTTTGGATGCTTATGTTGTTTTGTGTCTAGTTCTTTGACATACATTTAATTTTGCAAACAATAAACACATGGTGAAACAAGGCATACAAACTTGATCAAAGTGATACATCGTATCAAACATCCATAAAGCAATGTGCAATCTCATATAAAAGGGCAAAAAGTTGCTTGTTCCTCTAATATTCATGGAGCATTGTCAAATATTCAATTGACCCATGTCAAGATTAAGTGTATCAATATTAAATTCAAGTTTATTTTAGGTTAATAGTTTGTTGAGTCCTTGAAATTGAAGCATAATATTGTCATTGAATTGGGCCATTGAATTGTATAAAGGGTGGAGTTGAAAACCCTTTCAACGTTAAAGTCAAAAATCAATTGTAAGACCCATATGAAATTGAATAAGAAGGTCATTGTCATCAAAGACAAATCTTTGTAAAAATCACACTTTGGAGTGCATGATCGGTAGTACTTGATACCCTAAGGTTGACAACAAGCAACTAAGTGAGTACAAGCAAACGTGACAAGTAAAAAATCTAAAATGGGTAAAGAAGGAAAGCATTTGAAAAATGTCAATCTAGAAATGAAAGAATTACAAAAATCCTTACATTCATTAGATAATTGAGTTATTAATCTTCACAAGAAAATTAACCTCAAGGATAGATTGTTTGAAACACTTCAACTGAAATTAATAGAAAATGAGCAAAAAATTGAGAACATGGTTGATGCAACATGTGAAACAAATGACCTCATCCAAATGGTCGATGCTAGTTGTGACATGGATGATCTAATGCAAATGGTTAGTGTTATGTGTGATACATATGACCTAATGGTTGATACATATACAAAAAAAGATGTGCATTATGATTCCTTAACTAGTGATGAGATTGAATCATACAATGAATTGATGAAGAAAAGCCTTGTCGAATATAAGTCACAAGTAGAAGCACAAAGTGATAACAACAACAATAAATGTGAATTTGAAGTTATCAAAGAAAACATTTATGATTAACATCAAAACGATCTTTTGAAGATGATTGCCAGACCTTGGGAAGAATTTCAATTCAACAAGAATTGACATGGCTTGCGATATGACAAAGGAAGAAACTTTCACTTTCCAGATTACTCCAAACTAGTTCAGTTTGTGAGTGCGAGATTTCTTGATGAAAATTTGAAGGCTCTAGAAGTTATTGAAGAAGTTAAAAATGTTGATGATACAATTGATGATAAAATCTTTCAGCACATTCTTGATAAATGCCAACATTGTCATCAAGTTGGTCACATAGAGACTTGGTGTTTTTATCTCCATCCATGTCTTCATTGTGTAAAGACAAATCATCATTCAAACATATGTTGAAAGAAGAAAAAGGATAAAAAGAAAATAATTCATTATGGTTGGATAAGTTCTTGGTGATGGAGTCAACAAGTTAAGAAATTGAATAAGTCTTACTATCTAGTTCAAACATAGAGACACATTTGCATGGAGAAATCACAAAAGTAGAAGACTTTCAAACAATTATTCCAAGTGAATATTTCGGGCATGACTAGGGACCAATTCTACATGTATTTTAAATTGAAACTTGAATAATTAAAAAGGTACTCTCTTGCACTCAAGGGGGGAAAGTACATTGATGAAATCAAAATGGTTAGTGAAAAACCAAAACCACTAGATACCTGGTATCAAGTGAAAATGGTTAGTGGTAAACCAAAACCACCAGATACAATGATGAACCATTGAATAATAGATGAATCCAAAATCTCAAGATTGGATCACTTCAACAATCTTCTCTCCTTGCACCTGATAGGAGGGAATATCAATGATAATAGTTAGGCTTCAAGTTTTGAAGTCGTATCAATCAAAATTCAATCAACATTTGAGATTTCCAACATGACAACTAACCTCCTCAACAAACTCAACAAGATACCTACAATTCAATCAATCTCATCAAATCAACATATTTGGGAAGATATAGAATGTAATCTAAAATCCTCTCATTGGTTTTCAACTATTCATTTGGTTGTTGTTCAACACCTAATTACATCTAAATTCAAAAATCACTTCAATGATCCTATTTGTTCATCGATCACATAATTTTGATCATATTCATTCAACAATTAGTAGAAGATGACAATTTCTTCTATCCAAATTACATGATCGATTAATTAGGGAATGTTCAAACGTGACAATTGTTCACTTCCATAAATTCTACTGTCTTTCAATGTTTATTTCAAATGAATCATTCAATATCCATTTTTTCAGTCATATCTTCATCAAAGCTCAATTCAAAAGTTTCAAATTGAATATTGAAGATGATACCAACTTATGCACTAGTTCATGTTTCTTTATTGGTAAAATTTTTCAGACTTTGATTGAGGGAATGTTAGACTGTGAGTCCCTAGAGAATCATAAAGTATGAGATCACCTTCTTATGAATTGTCATCCTTATATATTGATGAGGTGTTGTCATTATCCATTAATGAGTTGTTAGTGAGATCTAGATCTAGAGGTGGTAAAAAACATGTACTATAAATTGATATCATGAGATGAATACATGTGTTGAATATGGCTTAAATCCTTTTTTGTCAAGTTCTTATCTCTTATAATTTATTGTGCTTGCTCTATTTCGTAATATGGTCTTGAAAGTTTCCTCTTGGATTTTCGTTTGTTCAAGGGCAAGACTAGTTAATGGTTATGCAATCCTCTTTCAAGTAAGTAAACATGGGTTGGTTGTAGTCTTGTTTACAGTTTCATGTTCTAAATCCCTTGGTGTTTAAATATTTGACGTGTTATGGTAGAATGAGTTCCCAACTCATGGAAATATTATTTTATGTGTATTTTGTTGGGTTTATTTTGATGTTGGATTCAAAATATGTAGATGTTTTCTCTTAGTGATGCATCACTTGAATGTGTTTTTTCTTGGTGACCCAATTTTAAGGAATGCATATTAGGTGTAGTCTTAAAAGTGTTAACCAATTATGGTAGTGTGTTTGTTAGGTCTTATTATTGCAAAGTGGGAATCTATTATTTAAAGGCGTGTGTGGGTTTGTAGTGCATAGTTGCAATTGGTTTCATAATTGTAAAAACCCATTGTGTTATTGTCTTACACATACATGTTTCTAGGCTAATATTGATTTGGTCGGGGGTGGTTAATAAAGTCACTTTGGATAATTGTTATGGTTGTCCCTTGCTCTATTTTTCATTTTGGTCCATATTGCATGTTCAATAATTGTTCTTTGGAGATTACAGGTTTGTGTATCTTGAGTGTAGATAAAACACACAACTAAATTTTGCAGTGATATAGTTATTGAAAATTTCTTAGTGCGAGTTAGATTAATGCTCAGTGCTTATGTGCCATCTCCAATTAAAGCATGGTCTTAAAATTCCATTGAATTAATATCTAGATGTGATTCGCCACCCCCCTATAAATCCCTGAGCAACTTGAAAACCTTAGAAGTTCCAAAAAATACCCAAGGCTTCATACTTTGAAAGTTGGTTTCATGCCTTAGAAGTGAAGGGATAGTGATTTCAAATTCCTACATGTCGATGGTCAAGTTGGACAATAACATTGACGAGGAAAATATGGATAATGTTTCTAATAATCCTCAATGAAGTTGCCATTATGGAATGACAGAGTTTAACTAACCAATATAGAAAATCCTTGGTCCATAGAATAAGCATATTACTTTAGAATTCTTATGTTTTGTATATTTAGGAGGTGAAAATTACAATCTTTTGTTTAATATTTCTTTAAACTTTATTTGGCCGCATGCCAAAGGAAAAGGTGGAGCAACCACTTTGGTCTCCCCATAACTTACTTATCTAGTGATGGAGTGGGGAACTAACCTTTCAAAAATATTGGCATGGATTTTTTTGAATTTGGATGATCAAATAGTGAGCTTGGACAACATTTATGTGTCTAATGACGTTGAAGAATAGACCAAACTTTGGAAATGGATCGCCAATGGGTTCACAACTCATTAGTTGGTATTTGGGAACTTTCTTAGGATCAATGTGTTGCTAGTGATAATTCCCCATAAGGAGAAGCTTTCCTAGGGAACTCTCATACTCAGTCCTTATGAACCCAATGAATCTCAAATGGTGAAATCTTCTAAGATATTTTGTACATGGTCCAATTATTAGAAGGGAAATGAAAGAGTCTTGAAGAGGATGTATTGAGCTATGATTTATAAACACAATACATTTTATTTTTATTTCAATGAGGGAAGGCATGTCTCGGTCTTGGGAGGGGCTACTCCTTCATACCACCAACCTATCTATTTTTTTCTCTCATGGACGAAAAAATGTGGATAAGAATCTTTATTGACTTGAAAAGTGGATCTAGATTTTTGATTTATAATATAAATATTGTGATATTTGATCAATGATATATCACGGTGGTGAGTTCATACCAATGACCAATGCACCCAAGGTTCTACAAAGTTCATACTGAAAGCATGGCATGAGAAAATGACTCTCTTCCTAATGTATAATTCTATAATTTTGAGTATGATAGTCTTTGTCATGAACTTTAGGCATGTTGCATTTTAGGCTATTTTGTTTGGAGGGTGTTCCCTTAAGCAATTTTTTAAAAACTAGGTCCATAAGGTATGAGAGTGAAATGGTTAGCACCACATGCACTTGGAACCTAACCAAGGAATTTTTCATGTTATAACTCGATGATCGTTCCATGTGAAGGAGATAATGAACTGAGGTCCTTATATATGTAAGATACACCCTAGTGGTCCTTAATCATTGGACCAGTGATTTCCCAATTGAAAAAGAAGTGTATCTTTCCTACCTAGTGTGATTAGCTTTCCCCATCCTACCCATGTAATTTTGGTCATCCTTATGATGTATTCCCTCCTATTTGGGGGAATTTTATTATGAGAAACCTGATAGGATTTTCATCATGTTGGTTCCATTGTCATGTTTGTGTGCAAGTTACCCTCTCCCGGGACTTAAAGGAATTCATATACATCTAGATTGGTAACTAGATGCATCACTAGTTATTCCTCTATATAAACTTACCTAATACCTACCTTCACTAGCAAATCCCAAACCATCATATTCAATATTGTTTTCTTATGACCCATGTTGATTCTAAAGTGATTCTAAAGTGAAGATGTTTATACTAAATTCATACACAATGAAAATGGTGCTCAAGCAACAAAGTCTCAGCTTACAAAGGCCCATCTCCAAATAATCTGACCCCCAAGGGCTTAGATGAAGTCAACACTAGTAGACAATTAGTTCTAGAGGCCTTGAAGGCCTATTTTGAGCCAATTCACATGGGTGGTTGTAATTGAAGAGCCCAATCCCTACCCCCAATACTAAAATATTAGGAAATTGTATTTGTTTCTATGGACGGCCTCTTCAAATGACTAAAACAAGCCATCCTTGGTGACTTTTGGACTAGCAATAAGTCCTCTAGAAATTCCTTCAACACTCTATAAAAACTTGAGAACAATGAGCCAAATATGCACGATGTTGTTGGTTATTAATTAAGTGACCTCTGGGAATGTCCATGGCATAAATAGCACTAACAAAAAAACGTTCGCCTACAGATGTTGACTTCTCTAGGTGGGACATATATTTTATGTTTATAAAAGGTAAAAAATATGGGTTTTATGCCTTGTATTGCCTCATATCTGAATAAATTATGGGTGTTATGCATTGGAGTGTCATGTTGATGTAAAGGGGGGGGGGGGGGGGTAGAAGTCCTTGTCTCTCCATAATTTTCCAATTTTTTTGTTGAGTGGGGTATGAACCATTCCCAAAAATACTTGTGTGTAATATTCTTAACCTTAATGACCGATTACCAAGGTCGGTCAATCTCTAAGCTTCCAATGATGCAGGTGAGTGTGTGAGATATTTTCATTAAATGGCCAATGACCAACCCAACACCCCATGGATCATTTGTGAATATTTCAATACGACGAAGTGCTAAGAAGACAAAGAAGGGGAACTTTTTTTATGCCTATCAATTGAAGAGAAATAATCCTAGTAGGATTTGAAGGCCTAATATAGGTTATATGAACTAAGCATAATTGAAGGAAATATTCAACTAAATTATGATTCACTTTGACAAATTTCCACAAAGGGTCTCAAGGAATCTACCAATGTGTATATAGGACCCTTATGTAAGATAATAATTCCTTTTTTTTTTTTTTCACTTGACAAGAGGTGAACCAATCCATGTGGAAAACACCACTACTTTATCTAAATACCAAGCCATTTGGTTTTCTATATCTTGGGGGTTTCCCTAGACCCAATATAATTTGAATGTCTCCCATCTCTACAGCCCATGATGCTTATTTAACTTGCATCTACATGGTGTGGAATCTCA
>JZKD02S1504235.1:0-10650 GCA_000966675.3 Picea glauca
TATCTGACTGGCAGAAGCTTGTGATGGTGGCCTTTGAGTGCTTCTTATCCAAGTGTAACCAGACTTGATCCTTTGGTTGAAAGGCCATGAAGGTTCTTTGTTTGTCATGGCGCTGGTTGGCATGATCTTGGGCTGCTTTGAGTGCTGATGTGACTGCACTGTGGCGTTTTGCAATTTGTTGGAGAAATCGTTGAGCTGAAAGTTGTTCCTACTATTGATGCAAGGTACCTTAAGGAGCCCAAGTGAGTGGAAGCTCGGTTGGAGATGTTGGTTGGAAGCCCAAGTAGACTTCAAAAGGTGAAAAGCCTGTAGAAGAATGGGTTGCCTTGTTGTAGCTATGATGGAGAATGTGTAAGTAATTGTCCCATTGTTTGCTACGCCCAAAGTGAGTTCGGAGAGCATGCACCAAGACTCTGTTGACAACCTCTGTTTGGCCATTTGTTTGAGGATGGAATGCAATAGAAAACTTGAGGTGGCACCCTAATAGAGCCCATATGGTCTTCCAATATGTACCGAGGAAGTGAGAATTTTTGTCTAAGATGATACTTCTTGGGAGGCCAAAATGGGGCCAGACATGATGCAAATAGAGTTCCGCTATTTGCGCTGCTGTAGTAGTCTTTGTGCATGGGATACAAAGTGCCATTTTGCTAAAGTGGCATACCACTACCCAGATTGCATCATGTTTCTTTTGGGTTGCTGGAAGTCCACTTAGGAAGTCCATTGAGATTGAATCCCAAGGCCGAGAAGGAAGCGACAATGGTTGACACAACCCATGATTCCGGTTGGATGGCTTGGTTTGTGAGCATAAGGCACAAGCTATGATAAAATTTTCAACTTGAGGTTGCATGGAAGTCCAATGAAAATGGCGTTGTAGATGTTGGGTGGTCTTTATGGTCCCGAAGTGGCCCCCATAAGTTGAAGCATGCGCTTCCCTGATGAGAAAGAGGCGGTCTTCTGAGTGTGGAATGCATATCAAATTCAACTTATATAGCCACCCATCCCGAATAGCGTAGTCTAGGAAGGGGGTCTGATTGATCACTGTGGGGCTTTGCAAAGCTTCCCAAATCTCTTGAAAGTTAGTGTCAGTAGCATATTGATCTTTCCATGTGTCATAAGTAGCACAACGTACTTCTAGAATGGAAAGAACTAGAGTGGGAGGTCGACTTAGCAAATCATCCATTTTATTAAAAGTGTCTTTCTTGTATCTGATGACTAAGTGAAATTGTTGAATGTAGGAGGCCCATTTAAGGTGCCTTTGTTCCTGAATCTTCCATTGAGATTTGATGAAAATCAAAGGGTGGCGGTCGATATGTAGAACGATTTATTTACCCAACAAATAATGCCTCCATTGTTTGAGTGCTTGCACTAGAATATAAAATTCCTTGTCATAGGTACTATAATTTTTCTTTGTCTTGGACATGGTTTTAGAGTGGTAAGCAATGGGGTGTCCTCCCTGTTTAAGTACGACACCAATAACATATTGTGAGGTGTCAGAGTTAATCTCAAAGGGTTGGGAGAGGTCTGGCAGATGTAAAACAGGGGATGAGAAGATGGCATCTTTGAACTGAGCAAAGTGAGTAGTTTCTTCTTTGGTATAGATGAATGTAGAAGAAGTATTTGAGAGCTGATGCAAAGGTCGAGCAAGATTTGAAAAAGAGTGAATGAACTTACGATAGAAATTGATGCCACCCAAAAAGCTTTTCAACTCCTTAGATAAAGAAGGTAGAGGCCATTGTTTCAATGCTTGGATGTGAGATGGATCTGGTTGAGTACCCTCTGAGCTGACCACAAAGTCGAGATAGGGGACTGAAGTTTGACCAAAATATGATTTCTTCTCTTTGACTTGCAACTTGTGTTCTTAGAGAATTTGTCGGACATGTTGCATGTGAGTGTCCCATGTCCGACTGAAGATGAGAATGCCATCTAAGTAGATGACCAAAAATCGACCCAAATATGCTCTGAATATGTCATTGATGAGCCTCATGAAAGTGGCTGGGGCGTTGGTGAGACTGAAAGGCATGACTTTCCACTCAAAAAGACCAAATTTGGTCTTGAACGTTTTTTTCCAAACATCATTTGGGTTCATTCGAACTTGATGGTAACTGGCTGTCAAATCCAATTTAGTAAAACACTTAGCTCCTTGGAGGGTGTTGAGTATTTCCTCAATCCAGGGAAGGGGGTAACGATTTTTTATTGTGGCTTTGTTCAAGGCTCGATAATCAGTGACAAGGTGCATTTATGAGGTATCTCGTTTAGGGATGACAAAGGCGATAGCAGCATAGGGAGAGGCTGAAGGTTGGATGTGGACAAAGTTGATGAGGTCGGTCAGTTGTCTTTCCATTTCCTCTATTTCTATTGGGGCCAACCGGTAAGTAGGGGCATTAGGTAAGGTAGATCCGGGAATGAGATGAATGGAATGGTCAATGTGGTGGGAGGGGGGAAGTCCCTCCAGAGGTTTAAATACCTTTGCGAACGTATGGAGGAGGGGAGTCTTAGTTTCAGGAGCATGGTGCATTATATTGTTTGGTGTTATTGGGTGCACCAAACAGAGAGAGACACATTGGTTTAAGTGTACATGTGGGATTTGTTCTTTGGTGGAAGGGGGTTTGGGTTTTGCTGCAGTTAAGAAATAAGTGTGGCCTTCTTTGGTAATTTTGTACTGGTGGGATTTGGCTAGATAGATAACATTTCTTTGGGTCTGGTATGGGATACCGAGCAAAAAATCCGCACAATCCAAGGGGGAGACATCACAGAGGAAAATATATTTGAATTGGCCTATGGAGAAAGTGACCAGACAACACTTGTAAACTAGGAGGCGAGGGCCATCCTTTTTGACCCATCTGATTTGATAGGGTTGCAGATTTGGAGTGGTGACAAGATTAAGGCGGTTGACAAGGGCTTGAGACACCAAATTTTTCTGGCTTCCATTGCCCATAATCAGTAAAGCCAAGGCGTTTTTGATTTGGCAGTTATGGGTGAAGAGGGGTTGGGTGGATGCGTTCGAATATTCTTGGGTCATTAGAATCAATGAGGGATCTCCTTCTGTGGGATTGTCCAGAGGAACTTCTTCATTATCTTCTACTTGGGAAGGTGCAATGAGCTCAGTGAGTAGAGTTTTGTTGGTTTTTAGATTTTGGAGGATTCGACAATCTGATGAATTGTGTGAAGTAGTTTTGTGGAATGAGCACCAGGGTGTCCTTGTAGTTGTATTGGGTGTGTGGTTTTGAGTCCGAGGAGGTGAAAAGTTGGCTGAGGGATGGGAGATGGATGGTTGAGAGACGGGAGTGTTGGTGTAAGGGAGATACTGAGGAATACGACCTCTAAGAGCGACTTTCCTTTCTATAGCCAAAGATCTCTGAAATGTTTTATCTAAAGNTGGTTGGAAGCCCAAGTAGACTTCAAAAGGTGAAAAGCCTGTAGAAGAATGGGTTGCCTTGTTGTAGCTATGATGGAGAATGTGTAAGTAATTGTCCCATTGTTTGCTACGCCCAAAGTGAGTTCGGAGAGCATGCACCAAGACTCTGTTGACAACCTCTGTTTGGCCATTTGTTTGAGGATGGAATGCAATAGAAAACTTGAGGTGGCACCCTAATAGAGCCCATATGGTCTTCCAATATGTACCGAGGAAGTGAGAATTTTTGTCTAAGATGATACTTCTTGGGAGGCCAAAATGGGGCCAGACATGATGCAAATAGAGTTCCGCTATTTGCGCTGCTGTAGTAGTCTTTGTGCATGGGATACAAAGTGCCATTTTGCTAAAGTGGCATACCACTACCCAGATTGCATCATGTTTCTTTTGGGTTGCTGGAAGTCCACTTAGGAAGTCCATTGAGATTGAATCCCAAGGCCGAGAAGGAAGCGACAATGGTTGACACAACCCATGATTCCGGTTGGATGGCTTGGTTTGTGAGCATAAGGCACAAGCTATGATAAAATTTTCAACTTGAGGTTGCATGGAAGTCCAATGAAAATGGCGTTGTAGATGTTGGGTGGTCTTTATGGTCCCGAAGTGGCCCCCATAAGTTGAAGCATGCGCTTCCCTGATGAGAAAGAGGCGGTCTTCTGAGTGTGGAATGCATATCAAATTCAACTTATATAGCCACCCATCCCGAATAGCGTAGTCTAGGAAGGGGGTCTGATTGATCACTGTGGGGCTTTGCAAAGCTTCCCAAATCTCTTGAAAGTTAGTGTCAGTAGCATATTGATCTTTCCATGTGTCATAAGTAGCACAACGTACTTCTAGAATGGAAAGAACTAGAGTGGGAGGTCGACTTAGCAAATCATCCATTTTATTAAAAGTGTCTTTCTTGTATCTGATGACTAAGTGAAATTGTTGAATGTAGGAGGCCCATTTAAGGTGCCTTTGTTCCTGAATCTTCCATTGAGATTTGATGAAAATCAAAGGGTGGCGGTCGATATGTAGAACGATTTATTTACCCAACAAATAATGCCTCCATTGTTTGAGTGCTTGCACTAGAATATAAAATTCCTTGTCATAGGTACTATAATTTTTCTTTGTCTTGGACATGGTTTTAGAGTGGTAAGCAATGGGGTGTCCTCCCTGTTTAAGTACGACACCAATAACATATTGTGAGGTGTCAGAGTTAATCTCAAAGGGTTGGGAGAGGTCTGGCAGATGTAAAACAGGGGATGAGAAGATGGCATCTTTGAACTGAGCAAAGTGAGTAGTTTCTTCTTTGGTATAGATGAATGTAGAAGAAGTATTTGAGAGCTGATGCAAAGGTCGAGCAAGATTTGAAAAAGAGTGAATGAACTTACGATAGAAATTGATGCCACCCAAAAAGCTTTTCAACTCCTTAGATAAAGAAGGTAGAGGCCATTGTTTCAATGCTTGGATGTGAGATGGATCTGGTTGAGTACCCTCTGAGCTGACCACAAAGTCGAGATAGGGGACTGAAGTTTGACCAAAATATGATTTCTTCTCTTTGACTTGCAACTTGTGTTCTTAGAGAATTTGTCGGACATGTTGCATGTGAGTGTCCCATGTCCGACTGAAGATGAGAATGCCATCTAAGTAGATGACCAAAAATCGACCCAAATATGCTCTGAATATGTCATTGATGAGCCTCATGAAAGTGGCTGGGGCGTTGGTGAGACTGAAAGGCATGACTTTCCACTCAAAAAGACCAAATTTGGTCTTGAACGTTTTTTTCCAAACATCATTTGGGTTCATTCGAACTTGATGGTAACTGGCTGTCAAATCCAATTTAGTAAAACACTTAGCTCCTTGGAGGGTGTTGAGTATTTCCTCAATCCAGGGAAGGGGGTAACGATTTTTTATTGTGGCTTTGTTCAAGGCTCGATAATCAGTGACAAGGTGCATTTCTGAGGTATCTCGTTTAGGGATGACAAAGGCGGTAGAAGCATAGGGAGAAGCTGAAGGTTGGATGTGGACAAAGTTGATGAGGCCGGTCAGTTGTCTTTCCATTTCCTCTATTTCTGTTGGGGCCAACCAGTAAGTAGGGGCGTTAGGTAAGGTAGATCTGGGAATGAGATGAATGGAATGGTCAATGTGGTGGGAGGGGGGAAGTCCCTCCGGAGGTTTAAATACCTTTGCGAACTTATGGAGGAGGGGAGTCTTAGTTTCAGGAGCATGGTGCGTTATATTGTTTGGTGTTATTGGGTGCACCAAACAGAGAGAGACACATTGGTTTAAGTGTACATGTGGGATTTGTTCTTTGGTAGAAGGGGGTTTGGGTTTTGCTGCAGTTAAGAAATAAGTGTGGCCTTCTTTGGTAATTTTGTACTGGTGGGATTTGGCTAGATAGATAACATTTCTTTAGGTCTGGTATGGGATACTGAGCAACAAATCCGCACAATCCAAGGGGGAGACATCACAGAGGAAAATATATTTGAATTGGCCTATGGAGAAAGTGACCAGACAACGCTTGTAAACTAGGAGGCGAGGGCCATCCTTTTGGACCCATCTGAGTTGATAGGGTTGCAGATTTGGAGTGGTGACAAGATTAAGGTGGTTGACAAGGGCTTGAGACACCAAATTTTTTTGGCTTCCATTGCCCATAATCAGTAAAGCCAAGGCGTTTTTGATTTGGTAGTTATGGGTGAAGAGGGGTTGGGTGGATGCGTTCGAATATTCTTGGGTCATTAGAATCAATGAGGGATCTCCTTCTGTGGGATTGTCCAGAGGAACTTCTTCATTATATTCTACTTGGGAAGGTGCAATGAGCTCAGTGAGTAGAGTTTTGTTGGTTTTTAGATTTTGGAGGATTCGACAATCTGATGAATTGTGTGAAGTAGTTTTGTGGAATGAGCACCAGGGTGTCCTTGTAGTTGTATTGGGTGTGTGGTTTTGAGTCCGAGGAGGTGAAAAGTTGGCTGAGGGATGGGAGATGGATGGTTGAGAGACGGGAGTGTTGGTGTAAGGGAGATACTGAGGAATACGACCTCTAAGAGCGACTTTCCTTTCTATAGCCAAAGATCTCTGAAATGTTTTATCTAAAGATAGATTCTCAAACAACTCTACTTCTCAACGGAATTGAATTAATAAACCAACCACAAATTTTAATATGATTACCTCTTTCGAATCTGGAACATGAAGTAATAGGCGCATCTTGCAGAAGAAGTCTATGTAGCCTTGCACTCCTTGTGAAGGGAGTTGTTGAAGTTGGTGCCATTTGATTCATAAGGATTGCACATACCCAGGTGGGTAGAAGCGATTTCTCAAACCTTCGAAAATTCGAGCCGAGGTTTTGATGGGTTGCAAAGTAGAGGATTCTGGAGCATCCCCAATCTCTATCACAAATGTGGTCTTCTCTTGCTCTGTATCCCACCAAGTTTGTGCCAGTCCTTCTAATTGCAAGGTGACAATTTGGAGTTTTCTTTCCTCGGTAAGGCTTGGACATGTATTGAAATAGGTGGATAGGCTACAAATCCAAGAATCCACCATTTCACCATTCGTTTGCCTAACAAACTTGGGTAGTTGGATTCGAGTGTCCAATCAGAATGGATCTGGATTGTTTTGTTGTTTCATTCTGAGTAGCTCATTGAGGATGGAGGCAAGATCTTGGACGAGATTTGATGTGTTGGAATCTGAGTCAACTGCCAAAGGATATTTGCGTGGAAGCATTGTGAGTCCAGCTGAAGAGAAAATGCACCCCTAGGTTGCAATGTTGAACATAGGACTTTGTTTTGAGAACAGAGGAATCAAAACCCTGAGGCAATGAAGCTTGAACTGGTCTAGAGGGAGAGATCTGTATTGTTTTAGATCTGTGGAGCTCCTCTCTGTGGTAATGGAGATGTGGGCTCCCTTGGGGATTATGAGATTTGTGTCTCTTCTTGCATAAAATGGAAACCTTGGAATGGGCAAACTCTGGATTATTTCATGAAACCCCCCCCCAATTTTTTTTTTTTGGCTCAATCTTCAAGATCATAAGCTTTTCCATGGATCTTGTGGCTTTGATACCAATTGATCTGCCCAAGAAGGTGATCTACAGGAGAAGGTGACCATGCAATCCATAGCTCAACTTCTGACCAAAAACTCACCTCAAGGGTGAAAATATGAATAGGGGCCCACCATTAGTTTGGGTGACCAAGCAAATGGGGATCCAGACCGGGGTGACCCGAGAGTGGCCAAGAGGTTTTGGAGATCTCAAAGTGACCAGTGGGGGTTAGNGAGATGGATGGTTGAGAGACGGGAGTGTTGGTGTAAGGGAGATACTGAGGAATACGACCTCTAAGAGCGACTTTCCTTTCTATAGCCAAAGATCTCTGAAATGTTTTATCTAAAGTTAGATTCTCAAACAACTCTACTTCTCGACGGAATTGAATTAATAAACCAACCACAAATTTTAATATGATTACCTCTTTCAAATCTGGAACATGAAGTAATAGGCGCATCTGGCAGAAGAAGTCTATGTAGCCTTGCACTCCTTGTGAAGGGAGTTGTTGAAGTTGGTGCCATTTGATCCATAAGGATTGCACATACCTAGGTGGGTAGAAGCGATTTCTCAAAGCTTCGAAAATTCGAGCCCAGGTTTTGATGGGTTGCGAAGTAGAGGATTCTGGAGCATCCCCAATCTCTATCACAAATGTGGTCTTCTCTTGCTCTGTATCCCACCAAGTTTGTGCCAGTCCTTCTAATTGCAAGGTGACAATTTGGAGTTTTCTTTCCTCGGTAAGGCCTGGACATGTATTGAAATAGGTGGATAGGCTACGAATCCAAGAATCCACCATTTCACCATTCGTTTTCCTAACAAACTTGGGTAGTTGGATTCGAGTGTCCAATCAGAATGGATCTAGATTGTTTTGTTGTTTCATTCTGAGTAGCTCATTGAGGACGGAGGCAAGATCTTGGACGAGATTTGATGTGTTGGAATCTGAGTCAATTGCCAAAGGATATTTGCGTGGAAGCATTGTGAGTCCAGCTGAAGAGAAAAGGCACCCCTAGGTTGCAATGTTGAACATAGGACTTTGTTTTGAGAACAGAGGAATCAAAACCCTGAGGCAACGAAGCAAAGAAAAAACCAGCAAGGGCGCAAACCATGGAAGAGGGTGCACTCACTTCATTCCCACAAAGAAAAAACCAGCAAGGGCGCAAACCCTAGTTGGTGCGCCCTCCCTTCTGCCTTAGAAAACTCGAAGGAAATGATTTGCTCCCTGAGAGAGTGGCTATATAATGAGATAAGCTTGCTCTCAGAGGTGGAAGCATGGAAAACAGAGTCATCAGAAGGAAACCATGAAGGAAGGAGCACTGGTTATTCTTCAGAAACCCTAAAAACGAAATTGACGTAAATGTAAAATGCAAACTCAGAAAAGAAAACAACAACTTATTTATGAGACAAGTCTTACATACAACTTAAAATCTAAAAATTTATTAATACTTATTGTTTTGTTCACATCACTATATTTTTAATTTTTTTAAATTAATTAAAATAAAAATCTCATAAATATTAAAAAATTTAAAATATAATTGTTTTATTATGTTTAAAGATTTCTGATTAAAATAAATGAATCTAAATTAATATATATGTATCTGTACATATAGAATATGGAGTAACATTCAATTCAAGATAATCAAAGATATTGGTAAACAAATTTTCCTCAAATTCCTTTTTATAATTAATAAATTTTTTTATAATAAGAATTTTAGAATTTTATATAAAATTGTTAATAAATAATTATTATTTGTCTCATGCTAAGTTTATTATTCCAAGATTTTTAATCTGTATAATATGATGACCGGAAGTTATGATAGTGAGTTGTAAAATGTACCTGTTCTCTAAAAACAATTATATATATCTATGACATTCCAGCCTTTTATTTTACTTAGCAATATATAATAAGAAAAAAAGGTGAGTATTTTCTAAGTTAAAGCTAAATGGGTTTCCACTTTCCACAAAAATGGAAAGGAGATTCTTGTCATTGACAAACTGCACCGGAACTTCTAGTCATTGAATTTTGTATTCCATCTCTTTCAGCGATGATGAACTAGCTTTAAATGTATGAACTCTGCTCCATTTTTATCGTGGAAAAAGTACAAGAATCAGTTCTTTACCTACTAGCCAACAATGTGGGCCTAAGGGGATGCAACAAAACTGTATTCGAAACCAGTATATGTGTGGGTTACTTGTTAGAAGATTGTTATAAATGCTGGGATTTTGAGAAGAGTGGAAGATATTGACCGAATTCCAGCCATGGTTTATATCATTCATGGCATATACTTGATGATATCCGACGTAAGCTGGTCGGCAGAAATTGTTGATGCAATAGAGTGTGCCTGACCTCGAATCCACGATAACTATTATCGACAGAGATGGTTACGATGAAACGAAGTCCAGAGGATTGTGGAAATTTTTTCATTAATGGCCTTCTTAAATTTTCGATATCTGCTCCGTTGAGCGCCCATTCATCAATCTGAAAGTTCAAATGCTTAACAGAGATCGTTGAAAAATTCTACAAATAAAACCTTTCTTCCATGGAAATAAAACAGTTATCATCCCATTTGTATCCTGAAAATACAATTTCGTAGTATTTACGTCGATCACCATGTTAAACCCTTGTTCATTCACCAACTTCGCTTGTCTTTATACCGGTGGCCATGAATCTTTATTGACAGAGATGGTTACGATTAAACGAAGTCCACCAGCGTACGATGTACAATAACAACCTGGAACAATTTGTCTTGCCAACAGAAGTCATTGCCATCTGTCTCGAAGAATTTGTCTTGCCAACAAGAAGTCATTGCCATTGTTCCGATAATCGGCATTCATCGTGAAGGTGAAAGATTGCTTCGGGTTGAAAACTGTCCACAACACCACTTCGTCTTCTACTACTGTTATTTGTTAAAATTGTAAATGCCGAAAACACAATTCACATATGATAATTAACAATCATACAAATAAGAACACAGTGATTTCAAGTGGTTTACCCAAACGTTGGGCTACGTCCACTAAGCATAGGCATTGGTTGTCTTATTATTCAGATCATGGAGATTACATCAGATTGTCAAGTTCTCACTCAGTACATCAGATTGACAAGTTCTCACTTTGTCTCTCACACTCAGTAGTTTGCCTCTACAGGCTTACATGAATTTATACATTCACACAAGAAACTGATTATTAAATGCAATCCCTATCCATATTCTAACTTGGCCTATTTGGTTGTAATCAA
>JZKD02S1504246.1:0-10650 GCA_000966675.3 Picea glauca
GCAGGTTAGGCGCACTGCGCTGCTTTGGATAGAAGCTAACTTGTAGCCTCGCGTGCCTTTCTCGACATCGATGTAGGTGTATTTTATCCTTTGGGCTAAAGCGCAATCCATAGTTTTTCTAGGATAGAAATCTTTTGGTTCAGAGCCTTGCATACTCAGACCTGTGATCTGATTGATCAATGTCATATCCACTATGATACAGTGGTTTAACCACAAGTATCTTCCATGGTAATAGGAAAACAACATCTTGACACATCCATTCACTTCTTTGTGTCTTCTGAAGTGAGGACTCTTCATGACATTGAGTAGTGTGGACTGCGTGAGGTTATGGGTCCATGACTGAGGAGTTATCTTTCAATTATTTCCTTTTGTCCTGGTCAGATACTTATGTGGGGCGAGCATGTTGTAGAGCTTCCTGTCACTGAGGTTGAAGTTGCTAAACTTCAACACTGCTATCTTTTCTTGATATGCACGAACTGCATGTATCCCCTTCGGGAGGTACGCAATGACTAATTCATACTCAAAGTATCTGGGCACACTGTCTCGATTTATTGTGTCGCTTAGAGGTGGTAGATAGGTGGATAAAGTGCTCGGAATCAACTTAGCATTTGCGAGATCGTCTTTTTTCTTGGTTCACTTTTCATCTACAGGCCACAATGGTCTAGCGCGAGCAGTGGACAAAAAGGTCGGCAGTCCTCTCGTCGATGATTCTTGTAGATCGATAGACAATCCTCTCTCCGACATGACTCTTTCAGTCATCAAGTGGAGGAGTACTTATGTTAATGATTCTTCAACTGCGGTGAGCTCGTCGGAGATACATGCTCGGGATTAATAATATCAGGTTCACAATTAACTCAAATACTGCACTAGAATAAACAACAAGAGAGAAATGATCACTGTATACAATTCACTTGGTCTGTGGGCTCAAATTCTTGGTTAGAAAAAGTGTTCTCTGTGCATGGTGCAATGGGATAAATAGGTAACTCGGCAATGGTTCACTTGTAACAGGTATGAAGCCTCATTAACTCTTGTTCTATCAGTTATGGAATGGTCCAATGGTCTACTGTCGAGATATAAAAAATTTCCAACCCGTTTGGATCGACAGTCGAATGGATATATCGGTCCCAATGACTATATTTCCTCGCCATGGCGAAGCGCCATGTGTCTTTGTTCTGATATCCCAGCGAAGCTCCCATTCTCCAAATTTTCTATCTGCGAAGTTCCCTCTAGAACCTTTTGTAACTTTTCAAACTTAGCTCTCTTCTTACTTAGCTTTCTAGCCTTCCTCCCAGTGAGATTCATCTCAGTAGTTCATTTTCCACTCTGATTCTTATCTTTTGTGGTCTTAGTCACTTCACGCCATTGAGATTCTTCCCTAGGGTTCCGGGATAATACTTCTTCTTTATCTGAGATAGGTACTTCAGTCTCCTGTGAGTCTTCTATTGTTCTTGCAGCTTCAACATCTGGGTTTCTAGTGTTAAATAGCTTCGATATATTCTCGTGTTCTTCAATCAAGCATGCGATCCTCCTAGGCATGAAATCTTTTGATTCTTGTTTCTTCTGCTCTAAAAACTCTTCTTCTTTTTTCTATCTAGCTTGATCTCTTTCAATCCAAGGTTTTCCTATTAACATGGTAAATGGGGTGTGGTCCTCAATAAATTGAATAATCTCAAAATCTTCTTCTGTCAAATTTCCATTGGCATTCATAGATATCTGAGTGATATTTCCACATAGGTTTACAAGTTTTCCTCTGAATAACCCTATTCCTCCTAATGATGGAATCATACCATGCCTTCCTATATCTTCCCAATTTCTCTCTGTCATGATATTCACCCGTCTTTCCTCATCTAGAACTCAGTCAATGTCGAAGTCTCCTATTCTTTCTTCAAGGCATTTCTTGTCTTTAAAGATCTCTAATAACATAACATGTCGGTGGTCATTCAAGGTTTCTTTCATCTGTAGCAATACCTTCTCCGATTCTTTCTAGGGTTCTGCTATAGCCTTAGTTTATGGATCTGCCTTAGGGTTTTCTTATCTTATATTCATACTTTCAAGCTTAGCAATCATTCTAGGGAAATCCAACACTTCATGGTTCATAGCTTTGCAACAAAGACAACTAGGTCTTCTCCTAGGGCATGCCTTAGCAAGATGTCCTAGTTTTCTACAGCTGTAATAGAGGGTTAATCCTCTCTTTCTTTTAAATGATCCCCAGATTTTCATGTACTTCGCGCTAGAGCTAACCTGCAATAAATTCTTTCTGGGATCCTTCATCCATTCATTAGTCCAAACATTCTTTCTATGCATAGGTATAACATATCTTTCACTATTCTTATCAGATCTACTCATATCAAATCTTCTTTCGTCTATTAATGCCCTAGTTTTCAAACTAGGATAGAATCTATTAAACATACCTAGATACATACTCTAGAAACAAAAATTTCCACTTCTCTTACTTCTACAGAGCACAACGCTTCCAGATCTAAAAAATTTCACTATTCTTACCTGTATCAAAGTAAAAGGCTTGCAGATCTTACCTCTTTTAATCAGAAATTCTCACTTTTACCTTTCTTAGGGAACAAACCTTCTGGATCTTACCTCTTTTCCTCAGATCCAACCTCCTTTCTTCAGATCGGGATTCTTTCTTTAGTACATAGCTTTATAAATTGAGTAGGATATTGCACACTAGGGTGTAGATCTACGCACAGATCTTTCACAATCTCAGGTCGAATCTTTGCACAAAGCTTCATCTTTCTCAGTTCCCAGCAATCATAGTTTCAGGTCCTAGCAACGGAACCATTTGTTGGCACAGGGGCAGACACGGGGTTCAACGCTACAACAGCGCACCAAAAAATCCCTAACTACCATCCCTTTCGGTAACACCTGCGAAGCAGATGAAGTCTCACCCGAGGTAGAGGCAGGGGTGGTTGCAAGACTCGGGTGTCTGCAACCTTAGCTGGAACATAGATCTATGATTATAATACTTAATAAATCAATTATCACCATCAGTTCCTTAATATACAAGCAATAATTACTTCGTTGATAAAATAGGGCTTCGCAACATTCACACTGATATAATGTACTCAAGCACTTAGCATCAATAGATAGGTCAGATCTAGCAGATCAAGCACTCGGCACATTCATATGGATCAGATCTAATATCCTCACATGTCATTAGCACTAAGCATAAGCAGATCTATCTGAATACATCAAAGCACTTAGCAAAGAAGACATAAACATATTAAGACAAGCACAAAGAAAGACAAGACAATGTTTATGTGGTTCACCCCCACACTGGGGCTACATCCACCAACTCTTCTTCTTTATTATCTGCAGTCAATCGGTTACAAGCACAAAGCCATCAAAACCCTACTCTGCACAGGACATAATATCTGCGTAGCTCGCTATATCCTTCTTCCTTGCGTTATAGCACTCATCTTTCCACAATCTGTTACAAGGACTTGCACTTAGCTCTGCAAGTCTCTTATAGTCATGCACAAAGCACTTACAGACCCTACTTGCCCTTAGCATACATTCACATCACATAGATGCATTATTCAAATTCTTCTTACATTTCATAGCCTTCTATTTATACATACAAAATAGGCCTAAACATGGGTAAAACCATGGGTCAACATTCCATTCCCGTTACATATTCCCAAAAACCCAAAAAGGATCCAAAATTGGGTCGAGATCCCATGATCTTCGCTTCATCTTGCGCTCCTCCTTCGACAAGCTGTCAAAGTCCCAAAATAGGTCAATATGACCAAGAATCTCCCAAAACTTGGTCAAGGGTCAACAACAAGTGAATGTCTTCACAATCCATCGAGGAAACAAAGTAAGCTGGAAAAGGGGGAAGCTCAACATTGTAGGTGGGTTGAGCTACTTTATTATTTGGGTTAGGTATGATTTGAGTAGGTATATGAGATGGTTTTTGAGGAGGTTGGTTGGATGGCAACTGTAATTTTTGTGGATGTTGGAGTGGAGGATGTGTCTGAGGGGGATATTGTTAGGTTTTCCAAGGAAAGATCCCAAAATATGAGTGCTCTTGTTGACCCTATTTCCAAGTTTGGTTTTGGGTTTGAGTAGGTCATTGTTTCCATGGCATGGATGAATACTAGTTTTTAGGTAGATATTGATATGGAATAAAATATTGGGAGGGATCTTGTGCCATACCTAATGGTTGTGGTGGCCATGGTTTTTTCTGGGCTTCAATACATATTTGTTATATTTACTCAGTATCCCCTCGGTATATTACCTTAAGCTCAGGTAAGGAAGGGCAGTTCTTAGTTGCATGTCTTTTTTCATAGATAGCACATATATCTACATTGTTCAGGGGTCATTCCCATAAAGGGTGTTTTTTTCAGCATTTGTAACATAAGATGGCTATTTCCAAATCTACATCTTATTTATTATTTATTGCCTACATAGTTTCTAAGTGAGAGCTAAGTGAATTAAGTATATCAATCTTAAAATTATCTAGTAGGTTTCCCAACTCAACCCTAGTAACCACTCCTCCAAATGACCTTGTGATTTTTGTATCTGTGGGACCTTTCCCATACTTTGTAGTGCCACGTGAGTAGTGTTTTCACAATTCACAAATATGATCATATGTCATCTGGGATATGTCTCCATCTCCCACGAGATTCAATACATTGATACAATCATCTCTAATCCCTTTGACAAGGATTGTACGCAAAGTCTTTAGTTCCAACTTTTTTTTCTTTAACCTTTGCAAGTTATATTGAAACCTTTATACATAATCCTCTAGGATCTCATCTTCCCTTTGGGACATCTTAAAAATTTCCTCTCGAATATCCCTAGCCTTGCAATAATCTTGATATTTCTTCAAGAATGTTTGCCTCATCTCTTCCCATGTATGAATAGTGTTTCCTCCAAGTCCCATGAACTGGAAAAGTGATGCTTGTTTTAAGGTGGCTGAAAACAACTTATTTTTCTAGGAATCGAAGAAGTAATCATAATTGTACAACATTGAACATAAAACTCAAAGACAAGTGTATCTAGATCTTTGTTATCCATTCCACAAAAGTTAGGAAAGGTGGAGGGAGGAATGTTGTTCATTTAAACCATTCCATCTGATTCTTGTATGGGGAATTCAAATGTGACAAGTTCCTTTAAATTAAATCCTTCCCCTTTAGTAGCCATGCTTAGCAATTCTTGTCTCCAAAATGCCACAAATTCAATAGAATTAATAGAGAAGTCATGCTCTTGAATAGGATTTTATTTGTAATCTAAATCCTCTTGTCTCTTAATATATTCCATGGATGGAGAGATTATAACAACACCGACTACAGAATCAGACTTATGGGGGATATCTACTTAATTGGATCTTATTTTTTTCAATTGGAGGTTTATGATGGGACTCTAGGATACTTTGAGGGTTGCCTCATGTTTCTTCTCAAACTCATGCCTAAGGAAAGTGTATCAAATGCAATAGGTCTCGAATAATGGAGTTGGTAGGCCTCGTACTTCTCTTTTTTTAACTCTTGTGGAGTTATACTCCAATTTGAATAATATTGCAGTATTGAAATGCCCAAATTCTTAACAAGAAAAAATGTGTAGTAATTTCGCAACCCGAATGTTGGAGACAAGGTTGCACGGAAATAGATCTTGTATGTTCATTTTTTTCTTTGTTTCTGTCCCAAGAATTAGGGTTTCCAGGGTGCCTATAGACAAAGTTTTTCCCTATGCTATAGCTTTCCGATATACGTGTGGTGTCGAACAGAAGTACTTGGCCCAATATCTCAGGGCACCAACTAAGGAGGCTAGACCATACCCTTAGCCATACTACTCGATTACCTGGCTACTACAGAGTATATTCCTGAGTGTTGTTCTCAATGTCACTATAGCAGTCAGGCGACTGATCAATTGATCTATGGTTGGTTTCAATATACCTAGGGGGACTCTCGATATACCATAGGTACTTGGAAGTGCAAGTTCGTATACATGTGTTGTCTAATGTGCTACCACTCAAAGGGGTACCAAAAGGGGTTACAAGGGTGTCCAACAATGTGAGCTTAAAAACCTCTTGTATTTCCTACGTGTATGCTTCCTTGACCGTGGATTTATGTACTGAACAATAATTCATTGTAGTTTAAATATGTTGGAACACGTCTCTACCCTGGAAAAAAAAATTAACCCATAATTTGTGCCAAGGAAAGTGCTCTGATACCACTTCTTATGCACTTGGTTATGTAATATTAAGCAGAAATGGGAATATAACAGAAATTACCAATGGAATGTAGAAAATAACACCAAAAAAAATGATACATTTATTGAAATGGGAGCAATGTTCACTTGCCTCTTCAAGGGGGAAACCTTCAGCAGAGCAGTTCTTTATTACAATGATTCTCAAGACAAAGCATTCTCATGCCTCCTACTCTTATTTATACTAATTCTATCTTCTAAAGAACATATTGGCAGAAGATATTTCTAGAAGTGGAAGCTTTTATTAGGTCTTCTTACATTAACTTGTTCATACTTATTAAATAGGCCTTATTAACTAATGTCGGCTTTTATGACATCAAAATTATATGATTCTATCTATATGAGTGGTTAGGGAGGTTAGGTCCCTAACAAAAATCCCCACCCTGTGAAAGGGAGCTTGGGGAAACGGAACAAGCAAGCTACCCATTGTCACCTCGGAAACCTTGCTTCTACTCTTTTAGGCTAGGGTTTCTAACCTAAGGAGGGTTTTCCTATATGGCTAACTAAATCATTTCATTGTGAGTAAGGCGGGTATGGGAAAGGACTAAGTTTATTTCTTAATGTAGACAACAAATCATGCTCAAGATTTTGTACCAACATATCATGTCAATGTATCATTTGCTATGAAGTTGGAAAGATATGAGTTCATTCATAAAACATTTTCGTGAAACTTATTTAATGAACCATACAAATCTTCTTGTTGTAACAAAAGTTGTAGGTTGGTAAAATCCCAACCCAAACACAAAATCAAGTGCTACAACTTGGGAATCCTACACCCAATGTCACCTCAATGTAGGTCTCGCACTTGGGGAGTGACTAAGGTCACTCCTGGGAGGCGATCCAGGAAACCCTTGGGCGAATGAGAAGGATGAAGGGAATTGTAAGGAGAAATCCCGGGGAAGGTCAAGTGATGGAAGAAATGATTGGTTGGAAATGGTAAGTGAAGAGAGGTAAATGGATACCAAGTGAAGAGATAGTTGACGGTGCACATGTATCTACCGGAAACACAAGAAAAGACACTTTCCAATGCTATGTTTTAGTATGGAACAAAAATTTAATCTTTATTTCCATACTTTGCATCAGTGGATGACAGTTTATATCAGCAAATAAAGTATCCAAACCAGCATACAAATCACAAAATCAATTAGTAATATCATCAATGAATTTAGTAATAAATTATGACTTGAGCATAGAACTTTACGATTGAATAAATAAAGTTGTTGTAAAATAATTTTCTGTAGTAAATTATCATCCTTATGGATGTATCTTTCAATGACATGCAGCAGCTAAATCAACTATTTAAAAATCCCCAAAACTAGCCTAAACAGTGCACCCTAGTTAGTGGAATTAGTGGTTAAAAAATGGAGGAAAGTCAAGGGCTAGTTAGTGAGATATTAGTGTTGGAACGAGTTTTATTAGACCTGGGTCCTTCTCAAGTTACCAAAAAAAGGCACCGTGTATTCTAGAGTGTTGGCATTTTCATCTCCTTCGAAGAGAAGAAGTCTCACCCGAAGCATTTTTGAGACAGATAGATAGGTAAGGGTAGGGAAAACACTTAAGAGGATCCATAGAGCCTTCAAGACTCATTCCTGATCTTGCGCAAGAGACATGAATAGATCTGAGACATCCATGTGCAAGAATCAAACCTACTTACATTGCGAGCAAGCATTTAAATGTAGAACCATCAAATAGAACTCATAAGCCATAAGGAAACACTGTAACGCATAAGTAAACACACAGAGACACATCATATTTGAAAATTTAGGTCCTTCTTCATATTATCTTTAGAATCTTTCTCTGATTACATACTCATAATTACACAGTAGTGAGTTGTACAGACTCTTGGCTCTAGACTCACGTCGTAGAGCTCCAATTCTCGAAACTGATAGATCTCATTCATTACAGACTCAAGACTTGACTTAACTCGACTTACAACAATCATCAACAACTAACCCGACTAACCCAACCCATCCAAGCAACAACCCAACCAACCCTTTTACAATTATTTTCATCTCTATATATAAGTTGGGTTGTGTCTTCCTTCTCGGCTTGCACGCTTTCTTGTTATGTTGCAACCGTTTGTTTCTTAGTTGGCGTTGCACTGACTTTCGCAATTGATTTTTGTTTCTCTTTCTCTAGGCCTCTAATGAAGCTTGCAAAACTCGTGCTCAGTCAAAGCTTGCGCAATTCCTTATCCAAAAAATGAAGGGCCTAACAGGCTCTGACCACAATCCTTGACTCTCCCTCAAGTCAAGTGCTTGGTGCTTTCATATTTTCTAGGAGCGTCTATTGTTTTTCCTTCTCCTTCTTTTCTTCTTCTGTGGGCCCTTTTGTTTATGCTTTCTCTTCTTTTACCTCTTCAAACAAAGGGCCCAACTCCAATACCAACTCTAAGGCTCCCTGTTTCACTCCTTGAAAGTTTGCAACTTTGTCCTACCACTTCATGGCGAGGAGTGATGCCTCGGAAACAAACAGTTGGGTTGTTTCCTTGCTATCCGCCTTTGATTGGGACTCAACCAACAAGTTCCACTCAGAATATTCTATTGCATCAAATTGATGCATTTGCATGTATACTGTCTGAATAACAGGTCATAATTCATGCATCTATTTATTTGTTATAGATTGTGCCTCAAAGAGGGCATTCAACTCATTGTTCGCTTGTGTAATTTGGTCGAACTTTTGTTGTTGTTCCGTAGGGTCCATTGTGGTTGCAACTTCTTCATTCAGCACCTGGATCTTTGTGTGCACCTCCTCCAAGACTTGGTTTCATCGAGAAATGATGCCCATCAAGTCGTTGACTTCCATGAATATTTTTTTTCATTCCGTTGTGTGCTTGTGCAGTGTTGCTCAGGCGTTGTTACCTTGCAATACTATATTTTGCATCTGCTTCTGCAGCTTCTAGGGCTATTACTCTGCCTCTTGTTGGGCATGTTGTAACTGTGCTTTTAGTTTCTCAGCTTGAGTGGTGAGTTGCGTCCATGATCCTTGTAGAAACTAGATCTGGTGTTTTGGCTCGCCTACATCAATAACCTCAGGTAATTTAGGCTCAACCTTCTGAATCTTCGGCCAGGCTTTGGCAAATCTTTCTTGCACTTCTTCCAGTTTGGGCTGAACTTGGAGTTTGTCATGCGCTTTGTGTATCTTGCATGTTTGTGTGACAATCTCTTCCATTCTTGTAACCTCGACGGATCTCTCGGCCTCCTGGATTCTTTGTTATAATTGATCAGTCCAAATAAGTGCATCATTGGCCATTATTCAAGGTCAGAAGATGAAGGAGTTGTGTCTCTGGGTGCTCGCATCTGCAGTGGAAGTCCATTGGTCTTTGAATGCTCTGAGAGGGTCTCTACCTCCTCCTCTGTTGGTGGTCCTAGTGTGGTCCTCAACCATATCTCTAAGGGAAAAAGAGTCAGAACCTATGTTCTGTCTATGCAAAGTTGCATTAGTTCTGCACACTGCTGAGGGTCCTGGAGAACCCGTTCCATTTTCTCATGCATGGATGTCACACTTGGCCCGAGTCTTGATGTTGGTTCCCTTTGAGGCTCTGGTAGCTTCGTCTCTCTTGTTTCTTCTACTTCCTGCATTGTGGCGTCTTGTATATCCTCACCCTTGGCCGGTGAGGGGATTTGTTGTTTCCTCTGGAAGTGCAGCTCCTCCATAGTGTGGGTATCTCTTCCTTGCGTCGAAAGTTTAGGCTGTTGTTCCTGGGTGTCTGGATTCATACCATTCAACTCCGTGCTCTGCTCTGGCGCGTTGGGGTCTGGACCAAAAGCTTATGATATTGGATTGGGTGACTCTTGGGTTATTCCTGGGAGTCCTCGCTCCAAAATTTCTGGTTGATTAAGTTGCATCGGCTCTGGGGTTGTGGTATAGGGTGGACTGGTGGTGGTAGGGTTTGGTGATTGGGGTGGTGGAAGTGATGGAGGGTGCTCAGTGAGGAATATGGATGGAAATGTTTCAGGCTCTGGGTCATCCTAAATGTCAATGATAGTGGTGGATTTGATCGTTGCTCGGGTGTGGGGAGTGGTTGATGTAAGGGGTTGTGGGTTCAGAGGTTTGTTCATCGAGACCCCAATTCTGGGCCTCTTCACCAATGGTTCAGTACCGAACACAACACCCAAGATCTGGTTAATATCCGCACCTAATCACATGGCATCAAATGGCAGCTGACGGATGGTCAATCTTTTCCTCTGCTCTAATTGTTGTATCTCTTCTTCCTCCTCTGAGTTTGATTTTACCGGAGCATATGGCTTCTTCGGCTCTGGGCCTGAGCTCGATCCTTCTCCTGCTTTCTTGTCTTTTTTCTTAAGCAACTCTACAGGTAAAATGTAATGCATCCTTGTGTGGAAATGTTCCCTCTGACATGTCTCGTTCAGACAAATGTATGGTGTTGGTTCATGCTAAAGGAAATATTTCTCATATTGCAGT
>JZKD02S1504257.1:0-10650 GCA_000966675.3 Picea glauca
AAATGAATTTGCTAAAGATTAACTTTAGGATTATGAACAAAAGAAAATTAAATAGGTAGATTGAATCTTTAGGATTATGAACAATGCTAAAGAATAACTTTAGGATTATGAACAAAGGAAAACTAAAAATCTAAAGATGGATTTTAGGATTATGAACAAATCTAAAATCCATGGATTTTAAGATTTTGAACAAAGGAAATTTGAACTTTGTACAAAATGAATTTGCTAAAGATTAACTTTAGGATTATGAACAAAAGAAAATTAAATAGGTAGATTGAATTTTTAGGATTATGAACAATGCTAAAGATTAACTTTAGGATTATGAACAAAGGAAAACTAAAAATCTAAAGATGGATTTTAGGATTATGAACAAAGGAAATTTGAAGTCCCATGGGATAGCACAATTGGTTAAGACGTGTGCATACTCTTCCAGTTTGGGGAGAGGTCACGAGTTCGAAACCTGTGTCCCTTGGGGCTGCGAAGCTTTATCACTCCCATATCAGCCACTATGTGGGGAAGTATCGGGGTGAGTTTCCAGCGCGGAACTTCCACCGTGGAAAAAAAAACAAAGGAAATTTGAACTTTGTACAAAATGAATTTGTTAAAGATTAACTTTAGGATTATGAACAAAGGAAAACTAAATAGGTAGATTGAATCTTTAGGATTATGAACAATGCTAAAGATTAACTTTAGGATTATGAACAAAGGAAAACTAAAAGATTATGAACAAAGGAAAACTAAATAGGTAGATTGAATCTTTAGGATTATGAACAATGCTAAAGATTAACTTTAGGATTATGAACAATGCTAAAGATTAACTTTAGGATTATGAACAAAGGAAAACTAAATAGATAGATTGAATCTTTAGGATTATGAACAAAATAAAATTTGGACTTTGTACAAAATGAATTTGCTAAAGATTAACTTTAGGATTATTAACAAAGGAAAACTAAATAGGTAGATTGAATCTTTAGGATTATGAACAAAGGAAATACTTTAGGATTATGAACAAAGCAACATGGATTTTAGGATTATGAACAAAGCAACATGGATTTTAGGATCATGAACAAAGGAAATTTGGACTTTGTACAAAATGAATTTGCTAAAGATTAACTTTAGGATTATGAACAAAGGAAAACTAAATAGGTAGATTGAATCTTTAGGATTATGAACAATGCTAGAGATTAACTTTAGGATTATGAACAAAGGAAAACTAATGGATTATGAACAAAGGAAAACTAAATAGGTGGATTGAATCTTTAGGATTATGAACAAAGGAAAACTAATGGATTATGAACAAAGGAAAACTAAATAGGTAGATTGAATCTTTAGGATTATGAACAATGCTAAAGATTAACTTTAGGATTATGAACAAAGGAAAACTAAAGGATTATGAACAAAGGAAAACTAAATAGGTAGATTGAATCTTTAGGATTATGAATAATGCTAAAGATTAACTTTAGAATTATGAACAAAGGAAAACTAAATAGGTAGATTGAATCTTTAGGATTATGAACAAAGCAAATTTGGACTTTGGACAAAATGAATTTGCTAAAGATTGATTAGAGGATTATGGACAAAATGAATTTGCTAAAGATTGACTTTAGATCTTTAGGATTATGAACAAAGGAAAACTAAATAGGTTGATTGAATCTTTAGGATTATGAACAAAGGAAATTTGGACTTTGTACAAAATGAATTTGCTAAAGATTAACTTTAGGATTATGAACAAAGGAAAACTAAATAGGTAGATTGAATCGTTAGGATTATAAACAAAGGAAATACTTTAGGATTATGAACAAAGCAAATATGGACTTTGGACAAAATGAATTTGCAAAAGATTGATTTTAGGATTATGGACAAAATGAATTTGCTAAAGATTGACTTTAAGATTATGAACAAAGGAAAACTAAATAGGTAGATTGAATCTTTAGGATTATGAACAAAGGAAAACTAAATTGGTAGATTGATACAAACAATACTGAGGGTTTTCTTGGACTAACGATTATTTTGAAGCATGTGGAAAGGAAGTATGAACAAAGGAAAACTAAATAAGGTAGATTGAATCTTTAGGATTATGAACAAAGGAAAACTAAATTGGTAGGTTGACACAAACAATATTGAGGGTTTTCTTGGACTAAGGAATATTTTGAAGCATGTGGAAAGGAAGTCAAATTCGCAAAAAATTGTGAAATGTCGAAAAAAAATTTAGAGGGACGAATGGATGCAATACAGAGGGTTTTGCTAAAGATTAACTTTAGGATTATGAACAAAGGAAAACTAAATAGGTAGATTGAATCTTTAGGATTATGAACAAAGGAAATACTTTAGGATTATGAACAAAGCAAATATGGACTTTAGACAAAATGAATTTGCTAAAGATTGACTTTAGGACTATGGACAAAATGAATTTGCTAAAGATTGGCTTTAGGATTATGAACAAAGGAAAACTAAATTGGTAGATTGACACAAACAATACTAAGGGTTTTCTTGGACTAACGATTATTTTGAAGATGTTGAAAGGAAGTATGAATAAAGGAAAACTAAATTGGTAGATTGAATCTTTAGGATTCTGAACAAAGGAAAAATAAATTGGTAGATTGACACAAACAATACTGAGGGTTTCTTGGACTAAGGATTATTTTGAAGCATGTGGAAAGGAAGTCAAATTTGCAAAAAAATGTGAAATGTCAAAAAAAATTTAGAGGGATGAATGGATGCAAGACTTAGTACCTAAAATGAAAACATGATTATGAACAAAGGAAAACTAAATTAGTAGATTGGCAAACAACACTGAGGGATTTCTTGGACTAAGGATTATTTTGAAGCATGTGGAAAGGAAGTCAAATTCGCAAAAAATTGTGAAATGTCGGAAAATTTTTAGAGGGACGAATGGATGTAAGACTTAGTACTTAAAATGCAATTTGAAAATTAACTAAAGATTGACTTTAGGATTATGAACAAAGGAAAAATAAATTGGTAGATTGACAAACAATACTGCGGGTTTTCTTGGACTAAGGATTATTTTGAAGCATGTAAAAAGGAAGTCAAATTCGCAAAAAATTGTGAAATGTCAGAAACTTTTTAGAGGGACGAATGGATGTAAGACTTAGTACCTAAAATGACAACATGATTATGAACAAAGAAAAACTAAATTGGTAGATTGGAAAACAACAATGAGGGCTTTCTTGGACTAAGGATTATGTTGAAGCATGTGGAAAGGAAGTCCAATTCGCAAAAAATTGTGAAATGTCGGAAACATTTTAGAGGGACGAATGTATGTAAGACTTAGTACCTAAAATGCACTTCGACAATTAACTAAAGATTGACTTTAGGATTATGAACAAAGGAAAACTAAATTGGTAGATTGACAAACAATACTGAGCGTTTTCTTTGACTAAGGATTATTTTGAAGCATGTAAAAAGGAAGTCAAATTCGCAAAAAATTGTGAAATGTCGGAAAAATTTTAGAGGGATGAATGGATGTAAGACTTAGTACCTAAAATGAAAACATGATTATGAACAAATAAAAACTAAATTGGTAGATTGGCAAACAACACCGAGGGATTTCTTGGACTAAGGATTATTTTGAAGCATGTGGAAAGGAAGTCAAATTCGCAAAAATTGTGAAATGTCAGAAACATTTTAGAGGGACGAATGGATGTAAGACTTAGTACCTAAAATGCAATTCGAAAATTAACGAAGGTTAACAAACATTATAAACCAATGCAAATGTAAATGTTGAATGACACAAAATGAAATGAGAAGGAAAATGTGATAATTAAAAAATTAAAAAAGAAAAAGAAAAAAACAAATAGGAGAGAAGGTTGAGGAATGAGAAGCGAAGGGCCATGGTTGTTGGCCTTTTCTTACCACCCAATTCTCCCTATTTCCTCCACCTTCATTCTCCGGGATTTTTGGCAAAGAGAGGAAGAAGATAATAAACCATAAAAGCAACGTACCAAAGATTGTTGGAATGAAGAGACTAAGCCCCATTCAAAACTTGTTTTCCCATTTGGGTTTCCAAGGTAAAATTTATGAGTTCATGATCATTGATTGTTGTGTGTGTTGCTTTGAGAAGTTCTCATGTGTTTAATACTCCATGACTTCATATTAACTTATTTCCTGGTTATTTTATGGGTGTCAGAATTCAATCGTGTTGTAGCTCCGTGGATTTATGTTATAATCTCATTATACAAGTGCAAATGGAGAATATTAACATCTACAAGTTTTAGATTGTTCATCATTGTGTCTAGGAGATCAATGGCTCTCATCTCTTGACTGTTGTAATTGTTCAAATAACTTCTATTTATGTTCCTCATTACGAGCTAATGATTGTTGAAGCTATCAGGTGAATTTCCTCATTCCTCCATACTGCAATTTCGTCTCTTGAGCTAAATTTATTTTCTGTAGGTTAATATAGCTCTACCTGGGGCAAATTTTTAATTGTCGGGGAGAATTTATATTTGTCGGGTTATATTTCCAATTGCCTAAGATGATTTTTTTTATTGTTGGGGTGAATTTCTATTTGTTGGGTTGGATTTACAAATGCACGAGGATAAAAAAATTTTATTGTTGGGGTGAATTTCTATATGTTAGGTCATAATTTCAATTCTCCGAGTCAATTTTTTTAGTTGTTGGCCATTTAAAATAGTTGTTGGGTGTCTAAATTTGTTGTTGGTCGACTTATGTTTAGTCGTGAACTAGCCATGGTTTCCCTGGGGTGATTTCTACTATTTGTGCATTGTCTAAAGGATGGTTGGACCCCTTATACCCAATGGTCTGTTGAGAACAATTTCCTGCAACTTTTTAAATGTACAGTGTGATGCGTTCTTACCTAACAAAATTTACCACAATGTGCCACCCATCAAGATCCCTTCCATATTTTTTGTACACATACAAGTGCGAGTAGATAGTAAACCAACATAGAGTCATGTGTTTTCAAAATGATTGGTCATATTGAAAATTGAGGATACATGTGTGAAAATGCAATAGGTTCAACGTTTTCTACATTCATCATAGATTTGAAGATGGTAAGGATAGATTAACATATAAAGAGCTCTTTCACACTCGGGGAAAATTTCAATGTGTGATGTTGTTTCGAAAGGGCCCAATTTATGGTTCAAAATGGATTTTCAATCAATGACTGAGTCACATTGTTGCTATAACTTTCATCTATTACAAAGTTGTAACATATTACAGTATTATAAAACAAAATAACATATGCACCAAGAGCACAACCATCTTAATATATGTAGAAGATTGTTGGTGAAGTATAATCACATAATGAATCCGTATTCAATTTGATCCTGAAACTTGCTTCATATATTGTTATTGTTGTGTGGTACTACATAATTCCATACCAAGAATGGACAAGAGGCCTTTCCAAGAGAGAAAATGATAGTTTTCCTTGAAGGTCACAGCCAAGAATAGACCTTATACCCACGAGAAGGTAGATATCCGAAGAAGAAAGATTATATTCCATAACTTCAACTTAGAGAGTTGATTGGCATATGGGACAAAAAGCTATTTAGAGTTAGAGACCTAACATAGTAGTTTTTGATTCACTGGAAATCTCATTTATTATCTATCATTGCTTATTATCTGGTTGTATTGCGTGCAGGGAAGCATGGGAATAGAGAAGAATAAAGAAGAACTGAGATCCTTGTACAAGGAAGACGACAAAGGCCTAGTGTCCTTTCTAAAGACAAATAACTTTGTACAAGCATGATAACATAGCTCAGAAGATACTTCTATAGAGGATCTGTGATGGTGAAGCAAGTGGGTTGTAAGTCCCTCGTTTACAAATCATGCTTTCCCTCATTCATGGATGACATCTTTAGTAAACCCATTGACATAAACTAGTGCACCTCATCTAGGGGGATTCAAATTGATCTTTTGTTGGCACAAAACTAGCCAAATTCCCAACAACATTTTTTTATTATCAATTGAGCTAACCCTTGGGATTTTTTTCTGTTATAAATTCAGAGGGAAACCCCCATGCACTTCCCCACATTTCATGGATGGTGCACAATGTAAACCTATCGATGTTTATTACCGCGCTTGATATGGTAGGGACATCGAGTGAGGCATGCAACAGAGGCAATCAAATCGATGGATCAACCTTGAGACCTCCTATAGAATCCTCACTCAAGCATTTTCGAATCTCACTAGGCTAGGAGAGATAGACAAAAATATCACCCTAGGCTTATAAACTGTAAAAAATCTCAATTAGACCTCAAGAAATATATTCTTGGATTTGATGTTTTTACAAAAATCCGTATGCTTTTATATGAAATAAATTTTAAAATAGAAAATGTGCTTGCAAAATGAATTTATAAAACAATTAAGTAAGCAAATACAAGATAACATAAATTTGAAAATCAATGCACAACATGTCTCATAAATGAGAAGAAATCGACAAATATTTTTTTATTGATATCAATCTTAGTTAAACAAAGTTTATATTTTCAAACATCTGCGAGGGTTTGGATAAGAATTAGACTTAGAAGTATAAGATGTAATTTGACTCATACATACACAATTGGTGTCTAAAAAAAAGAAGACTAGAACTAAAAACTGAACTGGTCAATCAAAGCTACAAGTGCATCATGGTCTTGACTTTGCAAAACTAGCATTAATCAACACTAAAAGAAATTTAGAACTTCCAATTAAGACTAAACAAACTTTCAAGATGAATGAATGACCTTGGAGCATGTCAATAATCAATGCTTTCTAATCCTTTCCTCACCACCTTTAGAATAACCCTACTATCAACAAGATAACAAGTTAGCTCTAAAGAAACTCAAAGATGAATGAATGAACATATATTCTCACTTGAAGCAAGAACAAACCTTATCAGAAGTATCTTTTTTCTATTTTCTCATGTCCTCATTTGTCTTGCTCTCCTTCTTTTATGTTTTCAAAAAGTAATTTAAGTAGTTCAACTACATTTTTGATATAAAGTTAAATAACTTTAGGTAGGAGAGGACAACTTTAATATATACTAAAGGTAAATAAATAATAAATAATAGGGGGGTCCCCTAAGTCTTTAATTCATTTATTTTCAACATTTCCCTTGTAACTCAAAATTTAATTAAATACCATGCATATATCAGTATCATGAAATACACCAAAAGCAACCAATATAAACATGCCACATCATCAAACACTTGTTCCTCCCAAAATATCATAATGTCATGATATTAATTTTTTTCAAAAATAATATCATGCATCTACTGTCCAAAAAATATGCATCAAATGTCAAGGTGAAAATGGCATCATACAAACTTAAATAAATTAGAAATAACATTTTTTGTTTGATGTTGCCTCTCTTTGTCTACTTCCCTCTGAGAGAGCAACCACGTGCTTAAGTAAGTCTTGATCAACAAAATTATTTTCTTCTACTTTCTCAATCTTAGGGTGCATATCACTAAAAATAGTTTTTCTTTCATTACTTTCTACTTGAGCTGAAGGTTGTTTTGACTTTATGGACAAGGCTTCAGATGACTCGAAGCTTGGGGAATTTAAATGTTGTTTTCCTTTTTCCAATTGAGATTCAATGGGAAGTACTTTATAGTTTCTATAAACCTATACATAATGGGCCATAGAAGCAATATGTGCAACACAAGGCATAAAATGTATAGGAGGAGATGGTGGCGATGGGTTATCAGGCCATTTGACTATGCCAAAAGGAGAATTTGCAGGGTATTTTCCCATCCATCACTGGCTTGCTGCAAAAGATGTCTAGGAAAGTCAACAATACTCAGATGAGGTTGCAAGGGAGGAGCAAGAGGAGATTGGGGTTGTGGGAGTGAAGGGTGTCCAACAAGGTTAAGGTAGCCGATTTGCACCAACTGATTGAACTCTTCAAACTTAGCATCAAAGTGTATTGATAATATTATCCTTTTATTTCTTATTTGTTGGCCAAAAACATTAGGCACTCTTCCTCTCTGGCCCTTGTTACCTCTATTTCCACTACGGTTGCTTCCACGACTGAAAAAACTCATCTATATGCAACATATTCCAATTAGTAATTATAAAAGACATAATATATCAAATATCTAATACAATTTTGCTTTCAAAAGACTTAACTATGGCTCTGAAAAAGATAAAGCAATCAAGCATGCAAATGAACAATGAAAGGAAATGAAGGAAAACATGAAAGTAAAACCATAATCTGATAGGAAACCCTCTCATTACTTGGTGTTTAAAACATATGAACTATACATTCCTTTACCAAATTTCTTCATATGAACAATCATTTATTTCTTTGAACTCGGGAAATGAATGAAAATGAAATAATAAATGTCAGGGGAACAAATGACAAGGGAATTGTAATTAACGAAAAATGTTAAAAGATGATAGGAATGCATGAAAAATTCATGTTCATTATCCATAAACCATTAATCAATTATGTTCATAACATGTATCACTTTCCATCTATGTAAATTTCATTTCAGAACATTCATGACAAATTCCCAAAATATTTTTGTATGTACATATCATTTCTTTAATCCACATTACAACATTCAAATAAGATGACAAATTGCTAATGTATTATCTTTTTGACCAAAAACAATATCAATGCGATTGTTGTTCCTTCATAAATCAATTAAGAGAGCCTCTTTAAAGGTTTATCTTAATCAATTACATAAATTGGGGGGAAATATCATGAATTTTAATTGAAGTATGATTTGTGGAACTTGGGAATAATTCCTAGAAAGTGATAAATCATGTGGGGAAAATGCCCAATTTATGTAAATGATGAATTTTTCAAAATATATCAAACCTTTATTCATTTGCACTTATGCATTGTATTTTTATATTCAACAACTCAAACCCATGTTATCAAAAACTAATTGAATGGCCAACTAGTAACAAACTCGACCAATATTTCTTTAATGCAAACCCAATTTTCAAATTTGTAACTATTCACAATTGTTGCAAAGTATAAGTCAAAATAGTCATAGGGCACAACTTCAATAATGATCAGAGTATGAATTGAAATAAGCAAATGAGCTAAAAAAATCGTAGACACTTAAACTATCTCATTTATACCAACAAGGTTTTCAAGCTTGTGTAGATAGGAAAGAATGAGGGTTTTAGTGTTATAGCCAGAAATTGAATCAAAGGGCGTACAACCTCTATAATGCACAAGAGAAAGGTTGAGAACTAAATGTGCATAATTCTGCAGCAAACCCAAAATAAAACCAATTCATAACTATGCCATAATCATGAACTTTGAATAAGAGTTTTCAAACATTTCCAAAAAAGAACATGTATGACCATAACATATACAATTCCTTTTGAACCACATGCAACAAATTTTCCATATGACCAGGGTTCGAACCCATATAACCAAGAAAAAAACTAATGCTATATCCTCATTCATTTTGAAAACAAACACTTATAAACCACAGTTCGAGCCTATATAGAAAACTCAACAAGTAACCAAAGGGTTTAAGAAATATCATTACTAGTTAAATAAACTTTGCAACAACAAACAACCCATATTCAATATCAATCAAAAACTTAATCTACCATCCATTTCACATGTATGAGTTCGATTCAACCCTAGACTTGGACTCAGTAAACATTAAAATAACTTCAACGCTCATCAGGTCACACAAATTTCTGATAGCAAAAAGATTGTATGCTTATTCAAACTCAAATCCAAACTTAAGCTTAACAATTATCCATTTTAGCCAACATGGGTCAAAACTGCAACCGTACTTAGAAAAATAAATAATTTTTTGAAGGTTGGGCATATCAATCAGTGGATAGATTGTACACAAATTTAAACCTAGGTCGAAACTCATAAATATTAACCATGATAAATGGGTTCCGCTCATTTCATTTCTAGAGTCGTTGCTAACCAATCTACAGGATAAGGGAAAGTGAAAAATGAATTGAGAGAATAATTCATTCAACAGAGGGTAGCAAACCATTTTCTTATTTTTCAAACATAAACATTTGAAATACTTTCATTTTGTGAGAGAAAAATCTGAGAAGAGAGACACACACACTCAACACCAGTCAAATCCAGAGCTATTGCTAACTCATTAACTCACAAAACACATGTAGAAGATGCTTCATAAACTGACAAGTACATACCTTGTCAAGGAGCATTTTTATACCAGTAGCTTGAGGCTAAGACAGTTGTTGTAACCAACATGAAGAGGGTTCCAAGGCCAAGCTCGAGCTATTTCTCCACGGGCCAAACAAAAAAATTAAATGACAAAATCCTAAGCGTGGGGATATGGGAGTAAATGCCCATGTCCTTGCCATTCAATGCATGGCCAAACCCATCATGTTGACATTGAAATTCGATACCATATGTGCATGCCAACTCAACACGTTTTAACTATGCATATTTCAAACTCATCACTGGCCGTCACCCTAAAATTTATACCATATATCGTGTCAATTCACATAACTTGTATACCCTTTGTTATGTCAACCTTGAGGTTGATGAATTTTTCCCATATATTCTCATAAACATATGTCGTATAAACTTTAAAACGTATGCCATTGTTATTGGATAAATCGATAGGTACGGACACTAACTGATCTCCCTAGATCCACCTAGATCTAGAACAAAACACACCAGAACATGACGCTTTCCTTAAGTTTTAAATATTGAATTTA
>JZKD02S1504268.1:0-10650 GCA_000966675.3 Picea glauca
ACACAATGATTCATCATCTTCATCATTAAATAAAAGAACAACAAAGCATTGCACCAGATAACTTGACAATAAATTGGACAACTCTTACTTGTTACATCTATTCATGAAACGAGATGAGAATTAGTTCTTCTCTGTGTCCACTCACACATGCATTTGTTGAAAATAACTTTTTCTTTGGTCCAGAAGGACTTCTCAATTCATAGCAGCTTCAAAATAATTCTTAACTAGAAAGAAAGAGTTCTTGCAACAACCATTGACCTTTAATTAATTGGTTGAGGTCTTTATTTATAATCTAAAGTTCAATTGAAAACAATGACTAAGTGCAATTTAAGCAAAGAAAAATATGCCACATGGTGTCTTCTTCTAACAGTTTCTTTAATAGTCAACTTAGGATATCACTCAAAAGGGTGACTTTTCTCATATTTTGACCAACTGATAAACAACTCTTCGCAGGCCTGGGCCAATGGAAATCTATCTTGTTCCATCAGAGCCGTGTAAAATCCTTTGACCTCCATCGCGTGCGTGTGATATTTCACTAGACTAGTGTTTAACTGTTGTAGCATAGTCTGAGCTCTGATCAGATCTTCCATAAATCTTTTCACTTGTCCTGGATCTGTGTCGGTCACTTTTTCCATCTCTTCGGCCCATAATGCATCTTGCCTAGTGTGCGATTCAACTACGTAGCGCAGGTCGGCGAAGTCGTCGGGGGTGCCGAACTCAGGGAGTCTGATATCCTTCATCGCTTTGTTGATTTTACCCCAATTTTTTTCGCATTTGGCCCACTGCTATTGAATGTATCGGTGTGGTTCCTGTGACATCTTAGCCCAGTACTCGGCTGATCGCTTCATGTGATTGAGACTTATTTTGTCCAACATTCGGATGCTGTGTTCTTCTTTATCTTAGCCTTGCTAAACTACATCAATGCACTCGAGTATCTCTATGGCCTGCTACACCCTTTCATGTCCTTGTGCGTCATGAGCACCATGAGAGTATCCTCCTGGAATTCAACAATCTTCATAGTAAAAGAGTGTCGCTCCTTCTTGAACTTGTTGTAGGCCTCTTCGAACTCGCTCCTCAGGTAAACCACTATTTGAGTGGTGTCCTGATAGTATTTATCCAGGTGACACAAATGTTATAGTTCCTTCCAGGCGGTGGCCAACTCTATTTCATCTCATTTGGCTTTGTCCCAGGTGGCCTCCGAGATCGCCATTCCCACACCGAGGAGCTCCAATGTTTGGGCATTTTCTGTGTTTATCAAGTTCTCCTCTGTGGTTATGAGGATGGAGTGATCCAATGTGATCCTCCTTTTCTTTGTGGTTCTTTGGATGATGGCCTTCATCTTTATATCATAAGAGATCGCATAGAGATCTGCTACTTCCTCCACTGGTTCGGAAATCTACTAATAACCCCATGTGAGTGTGTTTCCTAGACTTTCAGTGGTGTGAATTTGTTCAAGATCCGGTTCCGGAACTTCCTCGTTGTGCTCTGAAGGCCCAACCTCTTATTGAATCTTATCAGGGATCAGAGTATCAAGATAAATAGAGGTATCGAGAGTGGGTTCAATACTTACTTGTGCATCGACTATTAAAACGTTGACGTCCTTTTGCGGGAATCCTTCCTTTGGCTCACCCGGTTCTGACTTGTCGTTTGGATTGTCTTCTCGATTCTTCAATGCGTCGGGCATATTTGTGTCAAGGCCTCTTTCGACTTCCTTTTCCTTTTGTGGGATTTCCTGGGTTTGAACCTTGGGAGCAGGAGAAGAAGTCTTCTTAGGTCCCTTTTCTTCTTGGACACACATAAGGGTCCTTTGAGATGCTTCTAGGATCTCATCATCACTGTATACATTTATGAACTTAGTCAAAGGGTTAGGATCACTTGTTTCTACTGATACCCGACCTATCTTTGGTTGAATCATCGCTCGTGTCGACGAATTGGATGGTGGTGTTGTGGATTTAGGGTAATTTGACCCGTTGGTGTTATCAAGGTTTATGAAATCGGGGCCACTTGGCTCCACCGATATTTCTTTTGGGATATCGATCAGAATCCTTGGAAACCTGACAAGGTATGAGTTATCCTGCATCCACTTCATTAATATCTGGGATTTTTGATATAGGAGTGACCCACTCTCTTGTGCATTCTGAGCCTTGGGGAGATCCATATCCTATACTAGAGTTTCCCAGGATATCTCTACTATTTCGGTATTTTCTTGAGGAGCTTCCACTGCTTCGACCGATTCAGATATTATCCTTTCTTCTCTGGCCCTGAGGATCTCTTGAGCCAATTTTTCTAGGATTGTTTCTTGCTCATCCAAACTCATGGCCTTAAACCTGGTTTCTTTAGGATCAACCATCCTGGCCACCACCTCATCCTAGTCTTGAGTGTTTTCAGTGAAGATTTCATCCTCAAACCGATCATGGGCATAGGGCCAACATGATGATAACTGTGACACATGCTTCAGGACCAGACCTTTGAGATCATGCTTGTGAAAACGATCAGTCCAAAATCATAATTCTAATTGACTTAATCCTTATTGCTTGGCCTAGGTGGTGTATTTGACCACATAGAAGCCAATATGAAACCCATAAGGTATGAAGGCCTGCTTCTTGTCCTTTACCAAAGTGGCATTGTAGCCTTGCAAAATGGTCTGATAATAGATTTCCCCTAATACTAATCGATCAGGGACATATACAGGTAACATATGGGGTGCTCCTGTGGCACCAAAAACCCTGATCTAGGTATCACGCTCATCTATATACCAGTGGACTACTTTCGATGCCACCCTTTTGGCTACATCCAACAACCTTATGAATTCTTTCTTGAACAAAAAATAATAAATGCGTGCAATAAACTGGTCACAGATGAGAGAATAAGATTTCTTGTACCTATTTTACCAAAGGATGTTGAAGTATACATGGACCGAGAGCTCAGAGGAGTGTCAGCTAAAGTTCCTTCCAATGAAGACGTTCTTGGCTCAAACGACATCCAATAGATAAGAAGCCATGTAAAAGGAAGGGGTTTATCCCTCTTTCAGCTGATGAGCTTGTCGAGTACAAGTGCTTAGCTATTTGGAGATGATGGCACCCCAGTTGAAACCTATTCCAGAAATGGCCATAGTATAATCCAAAGGCATCTAGGCCTCCGAAAACCTGGAGCAATATTTATCTCCATGCAACCGACAGAGGAGAACCATTGCATAGACGTAAGGCTCTCTTAGGTTGGCCGTCAGGTACCAGCCAAAGGTCAGATTGGTGAACTTTTTTTCCTCTCTCCACCATGAAGCCATAATATTGTTGGTGTCATGCTTTTGATTGAAACTCAAAACAAATACATTGCTTAACCGTTCCTCCAGATCCCTGAGTTTGCAGTAACTCTGGAATTCTACTGGGAGGAAAACCCTAACGCATCCATCATTGTCGTCGTTAATTAAACACCTCTGTGCATCAATGTGATAAATAAGCCATTTCAAGAGTTCAATGTAGAGAAATACTAGAGTCCTGCTTTCCACCATGTGAAAATAAGCCTTGCATACATTCGAGAGAACTTCATCGTCGATTTTTCTCGTATCAAGATCATTGTGTGGGGCATACTCGAGGGTTTCCTCCTTCTTGATTTTGTTAAACATTTATTCCCAGCGTGGAAATACTATTTTGGTCCTGATGTTCACCTCTGTGTTTCCAAAGGCAGGGGTCTAGACGAAGGCCTCCTTGGTGGCTGTCTTGATGACGAGCCTTAGCTTTGGAGTGAATTCCAATTGCTTTGCAACTGCTGGGGAGGAACCTTCTCCCAACTCTGGTTCTTGTAGCTTTGATGTCCTTGGGGATTTCGTGGTGGTGGGTTTTTTCGAAGGCATTGTTCCTGCAATTGTAGTGCTTGCTAAAATTGTTTTTTTAATACTCACTGGACCTTGGAATCTTTCTCTGGATCGCTCGTCTTGATTCTTTGGGTTCTCTGAAATTCTTTGCATGCAGAATGAGATCATACACAATGACTCGAAAGAATATAACGAGAGAGATCCTACCAGTCATATCAACCAATTAATAAGAGTAATGGATGCAATTCAAAAAAACCTACCATCAAATCTTTTCAAATAAATTCTATGTTGGTTGACGGCAGAGGCGCGAAGGGAGATGCATTGTATCGAGAGGCTTAAACAATACTTTTGGTTTATGCAAAAATTAGCAACTAATGCATGTTTCTCGAATTAATTAACCATTTAAATGTGTTGTATCTAGTGTATATTAGAGATAAAACATCCCATTAGGTCACATTTCTCAGCGAATAGGTCGGCGATCGACGACACCTTGAGTATGATTCCTTTGGTATCCTTCTTAGAAAACTTCTGATGCCGACGGGTATCGGGGATCGATGATCGAGGATTTGTTTAGGTGCATAGTTTCTTTGCAGGTTACATTTTCATAAATCCCTGATGCCGATAACATTTCGGCAGTCAGTGATTGACGATATCCTTCCTTTACCCGTGCAACTCTTACTCTCTTAAAAAATTCCTGACACCAACGAGGGTCGGTCATCGACAACGTTTCTTGCATAGCACATGTCTTGTAATTTAGACTGCCACCTGTCGATGCCGATGGGGCTCAGGGCTCGGCTATTTTGGTCTTGAGGATCTCTTGGTTCTTTAATCAAATGTTAGTCTTTGTTAATTCATGATGATTTTCACTTTCCCAAACAACTTTGAAAGACTTAAAATGAAAAACAGAAGACGATCAAAGGCAACATTTTCATACGAAGATCAAATTAGACATTCACAAGAGATCAAGTGGTACCCAAAAAATGAAATTTGACGTAGAATTTTAGGGTGTGTTGAGTGCTCAACAAATGGCGATTCATTGGGCGAAAGAAAAATCTATGTTCCTTCCTCAAGGGTCGGGTGATACAGAAGTAGGTGGAGAACTTAACTAGTTTTGAATCTAAGCCTCTTTTACCCTTGCATTTTAAAATTCTTTGATTGATGATTCTGGGTTTGCCCGTGGGGTTTTAACCTTTATTCATCCTTCATTCCTATAACCATGACTCATTCCCTTTTAGACAAAAATCTAGCAAAGTATTCACTAGCATGAAGCCTTTAGTTACCTTTGATCACTTGCTATGGTGTTGCTCCACTGCCAGTGAGCATCCATAGCCCCGACGGAGTCACCCCGACATCACATACTTTTCTCCATTTCTAGAGAGTGTATATATCCCCGAAGGAGATATCTGCATACCCTCTCCCACTTTTCACTCGTTTTCTATAATTAAATTTTATTTCGGCAGAATTCCCTAAGCAAGTGAGAGAGGATGACGTCTGCTTTAATTTGCAAAGTAATATGGTTAAGGTGAATTCTTTGCTATCTTTTCCTTCCAGGTTCATGTAGTCCTTTTCATCTTTCCAACTTTCCCTCATGGTCTTACCAAACCACTAAGCAGACACTTCTGACATTTCTCCAAAGTTGTTCATTTGCGCAGGTTGGGTAGAGGACTCTTCAAAGCGACCATANAAAATATGCCACATGGTGTCTTCTTCTAACAGTTTCTTTAATAGTCAACTTAGGATATCACTCAAAAGGGTGACTTTTCTCATATTTTGACCAACTGATAAACAACTCTTCGCAGGCCTGGGCCAATGGAAATCTATCTTGTTCCATCAGAGCCGTGTAAAATCCTTTGACCTCCATCGCGTGCGTGTGATATTTCACTAGACTAGTGTTTAACTGTTGTAGCATAGTCTGAGCTCTGATCAGATCTTCCATAAATCTTTTCACTTGTCCTGGATCTGTGTCGGTCACTTTTTCCATCTCTTCGGCCCATAATGCATCTTGCCTAGTGTGCGATTCAACTACGTAGCGCAGGTCGGCGAAGTCGTCGGGGGTGCCGAACTCAGGGAGTCTGATATCCTTCATCGCTTTGTTGATTTTACCCCAATTTTTTTCGCATTTGGCCCACTGCTATTGAATGTATCGGTGTGGTTCCTGTGACATCTTAGCCCAGTACTCGGCTGATCGCTTCATGTGATTGAGACTTATTTTGTCCAACATTCGGATGCTGTGTTCTTCTTTATCTTAGCCTTGCTAAACTACATCAATGCACTCGAGTATCTCTATGGCCTGCTACACCCTTTCATGTCCTTGTGCGTCATGAGCACCATGAGAGTATCCTCCTGGAATTCAACAATCTTCATAGTAAAAGAGTGTCGCTCCTTCTTGAACTTGTTGTAGGCCTCTTCGAACTCGCTCCTCAGGTAAACCACTATTTGAGTGGTGTCCTGATAGTATTTATCCAGGTGACACAAATGTTATAGTTCCTTCCAGGCGGTGGCCAACTCTATTTCATCTCATTTGGCTTTGTCCCAGGTGGCCTCCGAGATCGCCATTCCCACACCGAGGAGCTCCAATGTTTGGGCATTTTCTGTGTTTATCAAGTTCTCCTCTGTGGTTATGAGGATGGAGTGATCCAATGTGATCCTCCTTTTCTTTGTGGTTCTTTGGATGATGGCCTTCATCTTTATATCATAAGAGATCGCATAGAGATCTGCTACTTCCTCCACTGGTTCGGAAATCTACTAATAACCCCATGTGAGTGTGTTTCCTAGACTTTCAGTGGTGTGAATTTGTTCAAGATCCGGTTCCGGAACTTCCTCGTTGTGCTCTGAAGGCCCAACCTCTTATTGAATCTTATCAGGGATCAGAGTATCAAGATAAATAGAGGTATCGAGAGTGGGTTCAATACTTACTTGTGCATCGACTATTAAAACGTTGACGTCCTTTTGCGGGAATCCTTCCTTTGGCTCACCCGGTTCTGACTTGTCGTTTGGATTGTCTTCTCGATTCTTCAATGCGTCGGGCATATTTGTGTCAAGGCCTCTTTCGACTTCCTTTTCCTTTTGTGGGATTTCCTGGGTTTGAACCTTGGGAGCAGGAGAAGAAGTCTTCTTAGGTCCCTTTTCTTCTTGGACACACATAAGGGTCCTTTGAGATGCTTCTAGGATCTCATCATCACTGTATACATTTATGAACTTAGTCAAAGGGTTAGGATCACTTGTTTCTACTGATACCCGACCTATCTTTGGTTGAATCATCGCTCGTGTCGACGAATTGGATGGTGGTGTTGTGGATTTAGGGTAATTTGACCCGTTGGTGTTATCAAGGTTTATGAAATCGGGGCCACTTGGCTCCACCGATATTTCTTTTGGGATATCGATCAGAATCCTTGGAAACCTGACAAGGTATGAGTTATCCTGCATCCACTTCATTAATATCTGGGATTTTTGATATAGGAGTGACCCACTCTCTTGTGCATTCTGAGCCTTGGGGAGATCCATATCCTATACTAGAGTTTCCCAGGATATCTCTACTATTTCGGTATTTTCTTGAGGAGCTTCCACTGCTTCGACCGATTCAGATATTATCCTTTCTTCTCTGGCCCTGAGGATCTCTTGAGCCAATTTTTCTAGGATTGTTTCTTGCTCATCCAAACTCATGGCCTTAAACCTGGTTTCTTTAGGATCAACCATCCTAGCCACCACCTCATCCTAGTCTTGAGTGTTTTTAGTGAATATTTCATCCTCAAACCGATCATGGGCATAGGGCCAACATGATGATAATTGTGACACATGCTTCAGGACCAGACCTTTGAGATCATGCTTTTGAAAACGATCAGTCCAAAATCATAATTCTAATTGAATTAATCCTTATTGCTTGGCCTAGGTGGTGTCTTTGACCACATAGAAGCCAATATGAAACCCATAAGGTATGAAGGCCTGCTTCTTGTCCTTTACCAAAGTGGCATTGTAGCCTTGCAAGATGGTCTGACAATAGATTTCCCCTAATACTAATCGATTAGAGACATATACAGGTAACATATGGGGTGCTCCTGTGGTGCCAAAAACCCTGATCTAGGTATCACGCTCATCTATATACCAGTGGACTACTTTCGATGCCACCCTTTTGGCTACATCCAACAACCTTATGAATTCTTTCTTGAACAACAAATAATAAATGCGTGCAATAAACTGGTCACAGATGAGAGAATAAGATTTCTTGTACCTATTTTACCAAAGGATGCTGAAGTATACATGGACCGAGAGATCAGAGGAGTGTCAGCTAAAGTTCCTTCCAATGAAGACGTTCTTGGCTCAAACGACATCCAGTAGATAAGAAGCCATGTAAAAGGAAGGGGTTTCTCCCTCTTTCAGCTGATGAGCTTGTCGAGTACAAGTGCTTAGCTATTTGGAGATGATGGCACCCCAGTTGAAACCTATTCCAGAAATGGCCATAGTATAATCCAGAGGCATCTAGGCCTCCGAAAACCTGGAGCAATATTTATCTCCATGCAACCGACAGAGGAGAGCCATTGCATAGACGTAAGGCTCTCTTAGGTTGGTCGTCAGGTACCAGCCAAAGGTCAGATTGGTGAACTTTTTTTCCTCTCTCCACCATGACGCCATAATCTTGTTGGTGTCATGCTTTTGATTGAAACTCAAAACAAATACATTGCTTAACCGTTCCTCCAGATCCATGAGTTTGCAGTAACTCTGGACTTCTACTGGGAGGAAAACCCTGACGCATCCATCATTGTCGTCGTTAATTAAACACCTCTGTGCATCAATGTGATAATAAGCCATTTCAAGAGTTCAATGTAGAGAAATACTAGAGTCCTGCTTTCCACCATGTGCAAATAAGCCTTGCATACATTCGAGAGAACTTCATCGTCGATTTTTCTCGTATCAAGATCGTTGTGTGGGGCATACTCGAGGGTTTCCTCCTTCTTGATTTTCTTAAACAGTTATTCCCAGCGTGGAAATACTATTTTGGTCCTGATGTTCACCTCTGTGTTTCCAAAGGCCGGGGTCTAGACGAAGGCCTCCTTGGTGGCTGTCTTGATGACGGGCATTAGCTTTGGAGTGAATTCCAATTGCCTTGCAACTATTGGGGAGGAACCTTCTCCCAACTCTGGTTCTTGTAGCTTTGATGTCCTTGGGGATTTCTTGGTGGTGGGTTTGTTCGAAGGCATTGTTCTTGCAATTGTAGTGCTTGCTAAAATTGTTTTTTTAATACTCACTAGACCTTGGAAGCTTTCTCTGGATCGCTCGTCTTGATTCTTTGGGTTCTCTGAAATTCTTTGCACGCAGAATGAGATCATACACAATGACTCGAAAGAATATAACGAGAGAGATCCTACCAGTCATATCAACCAATTAATAAGAGTAATGGATGCAATTCAAAAAAACCTACCATCAAATCTTTTCAAATAAATTCTATGTTGGTTGACGGCAGAGGCGCGAAGGGAGATGCATTGTATCGAGAGGCTTAAACAATACTTTTGGTTTATGCAAAAATTAGCAACTAATGCATGTTTCTCGAATTAATTAACCATTTAAATGTGTTGTATCTAGTGTATATTAGAGATAAAACATCCCATTAGGTCACATTTCTCAGCGAATAGGTCGGCGATCGACGACACCTTGAGTATGATTCCTTTGGTATCCTTCTTAGAAAACTTCTGATGCCGACGGGTATCGGGGATCGATGATCGAGGATTTGTTTAGGTGCATAGTTTCTTTGCAGGTTACATTTTCATAAATCCCTGATGCCGATAACATTTCGGCAGTCAGTGATTGACGATATCCTTCCTTTACCCGTGCAACTCTTACTCTCTTAAAAAATTCCTGACACCAACGAGGGTCGGTCATCGACAACGTTTCTTGCATAGCACATGTCTTGTAATTTAGACTGCCACCTGTCGATGCCGATGGGGCTCAGGGCTCGGCTATTTTGGTCTTGAGGATCTCTTGGTTCTTTAATCAAATGTTAGTCTTTGTTAATTCATGATGATTTTCACTTTCCCAAACAACTTTGAAAGACTTAAAATGAAAAACAGAAGACGATCAAAGGCAACATTTTCATACGAAGATCAAATTAGACATTCACAAGAGATCAAGTGGTACCCAAAAAATGAAATTTGACGTAGAATTTTAGGGTGTGTTGAGTGCTCAACAAATGGCGATTCATTGGGCGAAAGAAAAATCTATGTTCCTTCCTCAAGGGTCGGGTGATACAGAAGTAGGTGGAGAACTTAACTAGTTTTGAATCTAAGCCTCTTTTACCCTTGCATTTTAAAATTCTTTGATTGATGATTCTGGGTTTGCCCGTGGGGTTTTAACCTTTATTCATCCTTCATTCCTATAACCATGACTCATTCCCTTTTAGACAAAAATCTAGCAAAGTATTCACTAGCATGAAGCCTTTAGTTACCTTTGATCACTTGCTATGGTGTTGCTCCACTGCCAGTGAGCATCCATAGCCCCGACGGAGTCACCCCGACATCACATACTTTTCTCCATTTCTAGAGAGTGTATATATCCCCGAAGGAGATATCTGCATACCCTCTCCCACTTTTCACTCGTTTTCTATAATTAAATTTTATTTCGGCAGAATTCCCTAAGCAAGTGAGAGAGGATGACGTCTGCTTTAATTTGCAAAGTAATATGGTTAAGGTGAATTCTTTGCTATCTTTTCCTTCCAGGTTCATGTAGTCCTTTTCATCTTTCCAACTTTCCCTCATGGTCTTACCAAACCACTAAGCAGACACTTCTGACATTTCTCCAAAGTTGTTCATTTGCGCAGGTTGGGTAGAGGACTCTTCAAAGCGACCATA
>JZKD02S1504279.1:0-10650 GCA_000966675.3 Picea glauca
TTTTATCAGCGAAGTAGATAACGATTGTATATTAAGGAACTGAAGGTGCTAAGTACTTTATTCAAGTGTTATAATCACGGATATGTGTCCCAGCTAAGGTTGCAGACACTTGAGTCCTACAACCACCCCTTCCTCTACCTCGGGTGAGACTTCATATTCTTCGCAGGTGTTGCCAAAAGGGTTGGTAGTTAGGGTTTTGTTGGTGCGTTGTTGTAGCATTTGAACCCTGGGTCTTCCCCTGTGCCAACAAATGGTTTCGTTGGTGGGACCTGAAACTGTGATTGTTGGGAACTAAGAAAGAGGGAGCTCTATGCAAAGATTCATCCTGAAATTGTGAAAGCTCTGTGCATATATTTTTTCCCTACTACACAGTATTCTACTTGACTTATAAAGCCTTGTTCTAAAGAAGGAAGGTCAGATTTGAAAGAAAGAAACACGATCTAAAGAAAGAAGATCATATCTAAAGGAAAGAAGCGAGATCTGGATGCTTGGAACTCTAATAAAAGTAAAAGTAAGAACGTATGATTAAAAGAGGTAAGATATGCAAGCTATGTGCTCTGATAAAGGTAAGAATAGTTAAAAGTTTTAGATCTGGAAGCTTTGTGCTATGTAAAAGTAAGATAAGTGAAATTTTTTGTTTCTAGAGTATGGATATAGGTATGATTGATAGATTATGTCCTAACTTAAAAACTAGGGCACTAATAGATGAAAGAAGGTTTTATATGAATAGATCTGATAAGAATCATGAAAGATATGTTATACCTATGCATAGAAAAGATGTTTGGACTAACAAATGGATGCAGGATCCTAGAAATAAATTGTTGCAGGTTAGCTCATATGATCCTAGCGTGTAGTAAAGGAGAGGTTGGGGATCATTTAAAAGAAAGAGAGGATTGACCCTTTTTTATAGTTGCAGAAGACCAGGACATCTTGCTAAGGAATGTCTTGGAAGAATACCTAGTTGTCTTTGTTGTAATGCTATGGACCATGAAGTGTTGGATTGCCCTAGAATGATTGCTAAGCTTGAAAGTATGAACATAAGACAAGAAAACCCTAAGCCAGATCCAGAAACTAAGGCTATAGTAGAACCTCAGAAAGAATCAAAGAAGGCATTACTACAGATGAAAGACACCTTGGATGACCATAGACATGTTAGACTATTAGAGATTTTTAAAGACAAGTAGTGTCTTGAATCAAGAATAGGGGACTTCGACATTGATTGTGTTCTAGATGAGGAAACACAAGTGAATATCATGACAGAAAAAAATTGGGAAGCTATAGAAAGGCCTTCTATGACCCCTTCATTAGAAGGAATAGGACTATTCAGAGGAAAGATGGTAAACTTATGTGGGAAGCTCACTCAGATACCTATGAATGTTAATGGAACTTCAATAGAGGAAGATTTTGAGATTATTAAGTTTATTGAAGAGAGCGCCCCATTTACCATGTTAATAGGAAAACCTTGGATTGACAAAGCTCAAACCAAACGAAAGGAAGAAGAAGAAGTTTTACAGCAGAAGAAACAAGAATTAAAATATTTCATGACCAGAAAGATCGCACAATTTATTAAAGAACAAGAGAATAGATCAAAGCTATTTGACACTAGAGACCCTGATGTCAAAGTTTCAAGAACACTAGGAGACCCACAGAAGACTGAAGTACTTACTCCAGATAAAGAAGATGTATTACCCATGAATCCTAGGAAAGAATCTCAATAGCGTGCAGTGACTATGTTAAAAGATGATAAGAATCAAAATGGAAAAAATACTACCGAGACGAAGCTCACTGGAAAGAAGGCTAGAAATCTATGTAAGAAGAGGGCTAAGATTGAAAAGTTACAAAAGATTCCAAAGGGAACTTCGCAGAAAGAAAATTTGCATAATTGAAGCTTCGTCGGGATATCAGAACAACGACACATGGCACTTCTTCATGGCGAAGTAATATAGCCGTTGGGGCCGATATATCCATTCGACTTTTGCTCCGAACAGATAGAAAAGCAATAAAGGTTCCTCATCAGACCGTTGAACCATGCCATAATGGATCAAACAAGAGTTAATAGAGGCTCATAACCATTGTACGCAAACCATTTCCAAGTTGCCTACTTATCCCATCGTGCCATGCATGGAGAACACTTTTGCTAACTGAGAATTTGAAGCCTGCAGACTGAACGAATTCCATAGAGTGATCATTTATCTCTTGTTATTATTCCAGTGCAACGTATAAGTCCATCGTAACCTCGATAATTTTAATCCTGAGCGCGTATGTCTGACGAGATCACCGCAATTGAAGAATCAGTGACAGAATTTCTCCTCGACTTGATGACTGAAAGAGTCATGTCAGAGAGAGGAGTGTCTATAGGTATACAAGCCTCTTCGATGAGAGGACTGTTGGCCTCTCCATCCACTTCTCACGGAGCTGGACCATTGTGTGAAAGGAAAACTAAGCACAAGGGTGACTTAGTGAATGCTAAGAGTATTCCAAGCATCCTACCTACCTATATACCACCTCTGAGCAGCATAATAAACCAAGACAGTGTGCCCAAAGACTTTGAATACGCGTTGGTCACTGCGTACCTTCCGAAAGAGGTGCATGTAGTTCAGGTTGACCAGGATAAGCTCGCAGTGTTGAAGTTTAGCGACTTCAACCTCAACGATAAGAAGGTTTATAGCATGCTCACCCTTATAAGTATCTGACAATACAAAAGGAAAGAACTCAAATATTACCCCTCAGTCATGGACCCAGAACCTCACACAGTCCACCCTACTGAATGTTATGAAGATTCTACACTTCGAGCGACACCAGGAGGTGAACGCATGCATCAAATTACTGTTGTCTTTCTATCATGGAGGCTATTTGTGGTTGAACCACTGCATCACAGTGAATCTGATTTTAATCAATCAGATCATAGGAATAAGCATGCAAGGCCCCCACCCACAGGATTTCTACCCCGGAAAGACCGCAGATCACGCTCTCTCCCAGAGGATAAAGGATACTTATCGAGATGTAGAGAAGGGCACGCGAGGCTACAAGGTAGCCTCTGTCCAGAGCAGCGCAGTGCACCTAGCCTGTCAATTGATCGCAGGGAAATTAGTTCGCAAGAACTAGCCCACCCAAGTAACCATATTTGTAGTCGACCTCGCAAGGAAGTGCGCAGAGGGCCTACACATGAATTGGGCAAAGTAATCGATGAACCAGTTAGAACTAGACTACAGGGAAGTGCAATACCAAGGATATGAGTTCCACTTTAGTTGGCTTCTCATCTTAATCGCGTTCATTTCATGGGAGATGCTGGAAGGTGCAACCTTCCGGGACATCGAGCCCTTTGAACCATTGGCCACGAAGTTTAGTACGCTGTGGTACTCGAGTGACATGAACAAGCAATGGAAATAAAATGCCATATTCCACACCTATTACAACCAAATGAAGACCATTATCTAGTCTGAACCTTGCACAACCCCAAACACACTCCACAGGTTTAGACCCTTGATGAAATTCAACGTGGACCACCATTTTATCTATATCATAACACGTGTTGATGAGCATAAACAACAACTGCAGTCATACTACAAGATGAAAGAGGAATACTTAGAAGAGATTACCAAGGAATGGTCGGCGTACCTCCTTGTTCCAACGGACCCTACGGAGATGTTTGATGTTGACAATCCAGAACCTGCGATGGATATACCTGGACCTAGCAAGACAAAGAAGACCGAAGAGGTCCACGATTTAGACAACACATCCATGAATACCACTTCCATCTCACTAGAGCAAGGAGGAGATGGCGGAGAGATAGATGGCATAGAATTTGAACCGAATAAAGGAGAAATTATACTGCCTAGAGACGAGGAGGACCCCTCAAAGAAAAGGAAGGTTTCACCTCCAAAACCTTCCTCAAGGAAGAAATCGAAAGAAACTAGGACTAAGTTTGAGACCACCCTCACCTCAGATGACTTCGAATTTATCGTCGCAACACTGAACAATGCTTCGCTAGAGATAGAAGAGAATCGGGAAGCTAAGAAGGAAGAGGTGTTCAATCAGATTAAGGATGAGCTCCAAGGGGTGCAACAGGCCATATAGTCCAGCTGCGCAGTTTCTATTGCGCCTCTATCAGCAGAAACACCAGAAATAGGAGATTATCCAACTCAACTCCACCAGATAGCTGATACAGTCAAAACTTTCTTTCGACGAGCATAGGAGGAGACAATGCAAGCCACCCATGCTTTGGCGCAAGCACAGGAAGACCTTCTAGAGCAATGTAGTACTACCAAACTCAAGAAGCTTACTTTGTAAGAGAGGTTCGTTGAAGAAAAATCCCAGCTGCATAAAGAAAAGGAACAATTTCTCGTAGAGAAACTCAAAGTTAAGGAAATGGTTCATAGAGCACTTTGCTCTAGGACAATCATTGAAGTAAAGGTAGAAAAATGAGTCCCACAACAGGTGGCACAACTCGAAGATGTAATCCAGTAGCTCCAGCAGCACATAGAAGACTTGGAGCTCCGCACTATGCCCAATACCCCTCAAGATGTACGAGACCGAAGGGAAGCCACTGCTCACAGTGTAGTTGACAGATTAAAATCTCTTGCCTTGGAGTGCAAGCAGCTGAATAACCAGAGTGCTCAAACATATGAAAACCTCACTGAGAATATTGAGTTACAGGCATTGGAGTCGCAGCTCCAAGAAGTGAAGCAGCATGCAAATACACTACAAGTATAGTTGAAGGCTCTATCAGCTATAGACAGAATGAAAAGGTCTCATAAACAACGCACAACTCAGCATCATACCCATACGCTTCAAAGAAAAGTGATGGAAGTCACTCAACAAATTCAACCTGCACAAGATAAGGCATGTTTGTTGTTTACAGAGGTCGAGAGCCAAGGAACAAAGCTAGAACAGGTCATCCTTACAACAGAATAGCGTCTAGAAGGACCAGTGAACGATGCATTGATATTGGAGTTCACTGAACAAGAGGCCACAACAAAGTAGCAAGTCGAAGCAGCTCGAGCCAAGATCGAGGCATTTGAGGTAGAATTTCTTAGACCAGAGTGACTTGGGACGAGTCACAGGTGAGTGTTGGGGGCTTGTTGGCCCTTGACCAAGTTTTGGGAGTTTCTTGGTCATATTGACCTATTTTTGGACTTCAACAGCCTATCAAAGGAGGAGTGCAAGACGAAGTGGAGATCACAGGATCTCGACCCCCTTTTTGGGTTTTTGGGAATATGTAACGGGAATTGGATGTCAGCCCATGGGTTTACCCATGTTTAGGCCTATTTTGTATGTATATATAGATGTCTAGGCCATATAGAGAAGTACCAGATGATATATCTATGTGATGTAGGATAAGTTCCAAGAGTTGGATCTATGTGATCAAGGATTTTTGCATTTTGTGTGAGACTTGTAAAGCTAAGTACAAGTCCATGTGCAATACGATAGGAGGCTTAGTGTTGTAAAGAAAGGAAGAGGGATCTAGCGAGCTGCACAGATCTTATGTCCTATGTGGAGTAAGGGTTTTGAGGTTCTATGCTTGTAATTGATTGACCGGAGAAAATAAAGAAGAAGAGTTGGTGGACATAACCACAGGGTGGGGGTGAACCAGGTAAACACTGTGTTATGTGCTTTGTGCTTTGTGCTTTGTATTGATGTGTTCATATGTTATATGCTAAGTTCTCTGATATGTTTAAGATAGATTTTCTTATGTTTGGTGCTACTGATAGGTAAAATGATAGATCTGATATACATGAATATGCTCAATGCTTGATCTACCAAATCTGGCCTATTTATTTATGATAAGTGATTAAATACATTAGATCAATGTTAATGCTATGAAGTTATGTTTTATCAGCGAAGTATATAACAATTGTATATTAAGGAACTGAAGGTGCTAAGTACTTTATTAAAGTGTTATAATCCCAGATCTGTGTCCCAGCTAAGGTTGCAGGCACTTGAGTCCTGCAACCACCCCTGTCTCTACCCCGGGTGAGACTTCATCTGCTTCCCAGATGTTGCCGAAAGGGTCGGTAGTTAGGGTTTTGTTGGTGCGTTGTTGTAGCGTTTGAACCCTGGGTATGCCCCTATGCCAACACTAACCTCTAGAAAACCAGTCCAAGCCACAAAAAAAGAAGGGTAACAAAAATACGAATAAGGACACTGGAAAGTGGTGTGATTTCCACAAAATATCCTAGCACAACACTAATGAATGTTGCTCAAAATAATCAACGGTGGCCAAGATCAAATAAAAGGAGCTGAACCCTGATTCAAAATATGATTCAATAAATAATGGGAAAAGACATCATCGATGTAGACCCCACTGTTACTTTCACGACCGCAACAATTCAACCAAAAGAACCAACAAATCCTGAAGAGGGAGAGAACCTTTTTCATTCACATATGTGGGTGAAGGGGACCCCACTACATTTTATTGTTGATAGTGGAAGCCAAAAGAACCTCATCTCAATAGAGGTCGTCAAATAGTTGGAATTGTCGATAACACCACACCCGTAACCATACAACATCAGGTGACTTTGTGAGGGACACGATATCTGTTTCAGCCAATAGTGTCTCTTGTGATACGGCATCAAGCCCTTCAAGGATGAGGTATTATGTGATTTTTCCCCATTGGTTTTTTGTGATGTTCTTTTGTGCCAACCATATATGTGGAAGCGCCATGCTATTTATGAGTCTCGACCCCGTAGTGTCATTGTTACTCTAGGGGGGCATCTCTACAAGATACCAGAGTTAGTTCCAGCTATTTTCCCACCTAAATAGTGTCTCAAGGTAGTATCTCATACTACAACATTTAGCTTCTTCAAAAAAAATTCAAAATGTGAACAAAAGGACACTACAACCACTGCAACCTCGGTCCAAGAACCTTCTATCGAGTAGAAGTAGGTCGACAGGATTGTAGCAAAGTGAAAAGATTCCTTATACACACAATCATCTCATGTATTCGGACTAGTTACGATGGTCCCACCCTTCCAACATCAAGTTTTCAACAACCTTCCACAAGCTGAGCAACGCAACTTCTCCAACAACGGAAGAAACTCGCCAAGGTTCAGATTCAACAAATGCTTCCCCCTCACCCCTGGGAACTCAACGCAATGGAGAAAATTTATTCCCAAGGAGGGTGGATTTATCCAGGTGGATATCAGTGGCCACCCACCTATTCCAACTGGCTCAAAACATTTCTTTGGAAATTTACTATCTTTAGTAGTTTTTTGGTTCCTAAACTTCTGGGGCCATTTTGAGGGCCTAAACAAAGGAAAGAGAATGTAGTCATTGATGCTTTGTCTTGAAAATATGGGATGAAGGATATCTCTTCACCTTATCCTTACCCATACCTCATTATCTCACTAAAGCATGGCAATTATGTTTGAAAAATGACTTTGTGGTTCAACCCATCTGAAGTCTTCATGAGGACACAAATCCCCCTAGGGGATTGCAATATACCTTGAATTATAAAGGGAACATTTTTCTAGCATAGAATCCTATTTAAAAAAAAAATATTCTAGAGGTATAGAATTCATCTCCTATTGTAGGTCACTTTGTCATTCAGAAAACCTATGAATGATTTAAGCACTCTTTCTTTTGGGAAGGCATGAACAAAACTTTTAAATTGTTGTAACTTCATGTGGTGTCTTCCAAAGGAAAAAAGGATGAGAAAATGAAGACTCTTAGGGTATTTCAACCTAATCTAGGTGGATATCGGTGGCCACCCACCTATTCCAACTAGCTCAAAACAGTTTTCTAGAAATTTACTATTTTTAGCAGTTTTTCGATTCCTGAACTTTTGGGGCCATTTTGAGGGCCTAAATGATTTGTTTTGGGATTGATCACCTCAATAATATCCAAAGGATTTTATTGATCCCTCAAAATTAATATCCTCTATGATACCTTTCCAACAAGCTATCATGCGCCCCAAACGAAGAATGTGTTCCAAAGTTACGCCCCCGAGAAGTTCACAAACCAAACTACCCAAAACGGGGTCCACAAAACTGTTGGATTTTCATCTTCCGGAGTTAGGGTTTTAGATTTTATTTATGTTAAAAATTCCTTTAGAGCCTCATTTTAATTTATCTTCTTGTGAATGTGAGTAGTCGTCACATCTCTTCTCAGAGATAAGTTGCCACCATTCTAGTGAGTCTTTCACTCTGTATTTCTATAGTTTTGTACATTTCGCTCATTAATAGAAATTATGTATTACTATATATATGTGTTTATGGTTGCATCTATGATATATTTATGTTATATTATTGTATATCTGAAATATATCTGTACATTTCTTTATTGTATATTCACTCTCATTTCATGCCGAAAATAATTTGGATCAGTGATATCAGAGCAGGTTGTTCTTGATCGTTTTTCAGTGCATGTCCCCAACAAGGTCTGAGTATAGAAATTTGGGTCTCTATCTTGTCTCTCTTGAGGAAAATTTATCTCTCATTCCCAAGAAACCCTCCATGGCAGAAGAAAAAAAAAATACAAAGCATAATATTTTATCAATATGTTGCTTGAGCAAGCTCTCACGCGACAGAGGGACAAAATGATGGAGAATTTTTCCCACATCCTTCAATGCATGTCGATAGAAGTAGGTGCATATTCAACAAGTGACCACTTTGGAAGCACCTCTCCTTTCAAGGTACAGGTTAATTTTTACATTCCCGTATTTGAAGGTCAGATAGATGTGGATGTCCTAGACAAATGGTTAAATCTTCTAGAATGTTATTTCTATGTTCACAATTTTTTTGACAGGGAAAAGATCACCTTTGCACTCCTTGAGGATTTCCCCCATGTCAAACATTGGTGGGAAACTTACTAGGAGAAAAGTTCCATAGGGAAGTTTGGAATATATGGGGCCAAGCCCACTTGGTATTTTTTATGGATGTGGTCAATGAACAATATTAGCCTATTGGAAACTATGAAGATCAGTGCATGATATGGACCATGATGCATCAAGAGAGGGGCCAAATAGTGTTGGAGTTCACCAATAATTTCCATACCTTTCGCACCAAGCTGGGTAGCAAAGACTTCAAGCGACATTTGATTCTGAAATACCATGGGGCTCTACATAGATACATCCAAACTGAAATGGATTTTCTGGACATCTCATCACTGGGTGTTTCTTATTGATATGTTGTTAAAATCGAGCATAAATTTAAGCACCAAAACAAGAGGGAGTTTGGATCTGCAAATCTGCAATAACCAAAGCATGGTAAAGGCGACCCTAACAACCAACCTTTATAAAACCAGTCCAAATCAAGAGAAAATAAGGGTAATGGAAAGACGAAGAAGGACACTGGGAAATGGTGTGATTTCCACAAAATCCCCTGGCACAACAACGATGAATGTCACTAAAAATAGTCATTGGTGGCCAATATCAAAGAGAAGGAGATGAACCTTGATTCTAAATCTGATTCAGAAAATACTGGTAGAAGATAGTTCATCGAAGCAAACTCCACTACTACTGTCGCGATTGTAATAATTCAACTAGAAGAACTAGCATATCCTGAAGAGGGGGAGTGCCTCTTTCATTCAGAGATGTGGGTGAAGGGGACCTCGTTGCATTTCATTGTTGATAGAGGAAACCAGAAGAACCTCATCTTAGCAGAGGAAGTCAAACAGTTGGGAGTGTCGACAACACCACACCCACAACCATACAACATTGGGTAGCTTCTCTAGGGATGAGATCTTTGTGTCAGCCAACAATGTCGATTGGAATATGACATCCATCCCTTCAAGGATGAGGTATTATGTGATGTTTCCCTATTGTATGTCTGTGATGTTCTTTTGAGCCAGCCATATATGTGGAAGCTCCATGCTATTTATGTTTCCCGGCCCCGTAGTGTCATTCTTACTCTAGGAGGTCATCTCTACAAGATACCAGAGCTAGTTCCAACTAATGTCCCACCTAAACAGTGTCGCAAGATAGTATCTCATACTGCAAAATTCAGCGTCTTCACAGTATGTTCAAAAGGTGAAAATAAGAACACTGCAACCACTACAGCCTCAGTGCAATCACCTTTTGTCTAGTAGAACCAGGTCGACCAGATTGAAGCATAGTGCAAGGATTCCTTCTGTACACATTAATCTCATGTATCTATACTAGTTAAAAATTTCCAACCCTTCTAGCCACAGGTCCACAACAACCTTCAACAAGCTAAGCAGTGCAACTTCTCCTGCAAGGCAAGCAGGTCATCAAGATGCAGATTCAACAAACGCTTTTCCCTCTCCCCTGGAAACTCCACACAATGGAGATGATTTCTTCTTAAGGAGGGAGTATTGATCCAAGTGGATATCGGTGGCCACCCACCTATTCCAACTGGCTCAAAACAGTTTTCTGGCAATTTACTATTTTTAGCAGTTTTTTGGTTCCTGAACTTCCAGGGCCATTTTGAGGGCCTAAATAATTTTTTTTAGGATCATGCACCTCAATTATATTTTAAGAATCTGATTGAGCCCTAAAAATTAATCTCCTCAATGATACCTTTCCAACGAGCTATCATGCACCCCATACGGATAGCGTATGCCAAAGTTATGCCCTCGGGAAGTTGATACACCAAACTACCCATAATGGGGTCCACAAAACTATTGGCTTTTCATCTTCTAGGGTTAGGGTTTTGGATTTTCTTTATGTTAAAAATTCCTTTAGAGCCTCAT
>JZKD02S1504290.1:8092-34637 GCA_000966675.3 Picea glauca
TCCAAGAAGGTTCAGATTCCAGCATATACAATAGCTGTGGAATTGTTGAGATCGGTCTCCAAGTGGGAGATTGTTGGTTGTGGAGCCTGGTTATCTTCCTGATTCAGAGGTCTTTTGTTTTCATCCATGTTTATACTCCATGAAGTATTTACACCCCAGAAGTATGTACACTCTTCCACACGGGGGAGTGCAGAGGGGTGTTACCCCCTTTTGGGGTCCGGGGGCAAGCGGGCCCTCGGAGGAAAAATTGCCTTGTAAATGTATATTGTAATTTCATTGTAAATTTGGACCATTCATTATAAGGTTGTAGATCTAATGGTAGAAATCATGTTAGGGTTTTTTTTCCTAGAAGGAAACCCTCTGTTACGAGGGAAATGTATTGCGGCTATGCATTATAGCAAATATTGTATTATGAGAGAGGAGACAGTGAGAAAAAGAAGAGGAAGTTACAACGGATTTGTTGTAGGTTGTATCCCTTCATTTGCTGGATAATAATAAAGGAAGGACTTGGCAATTTCTCTGGTGGACGTAGCCCACACTGGGTGAACCATGAAAATCTGTGTCTCTATTGTATTGTGTATCTTCTGTGTTTTGTTTCCGTATTTGTTTTATTTTATTGCTCTACGGTCCTGTTTTTCTAATAGTTTAGATAGCCTTTGGATGGGCTTGATCTTGGGGGGTTAATTCACCCATATTCCTCAAAGTAACTTGATGTTGGATGAGATTATAGAAAACCTCCTCAAGAGGACTTAAATGATCCTTGACAAATAAAGGAATATTGTAGTCTATAAAAGAAAAATATTTGAATGTTGGAGAAAGATAATTCATAAAAATACTTACAAGTTTTGGATATGATTTTCATTTTCCTCTTGCTTGAATCATGTCAGCCTTCAATTTTTTAAACCTTGCAATATACTCCTCAACTATGTCAAAGCCACCCATCTTGAGATTGGAGAGTTTAGTTTCAAGTTAGTTGACATGAGTATTTTTCATCACTCGAAAGAAAGTTTCATATTTCGTTCACAACTTTCTTATCCTTGGTTTGATGAACGAGATCAAGCTCGACATAAAGAGTGATCAACCCAAGAGATTTGACCTTATTCAAACATACAAGGTCACAATTGTAATCATCTTTATCCGGAAGCATCGTTTCCAGGTACATCCTTATACCTTTGCTTTGAAGTAGGGAAGTCATTTGATTTAACCAAGAGTGATAGTTGGCCCCATTCAAATGGGAAAACAACCACTTTGAAATGATAGGCTCAACATCGGTAGGATGAAGGATCCTTATGAAATGAAGACTTCAAATATTCACCTTTATAGATCCAAATGGTAGAAAAACCTAGGTAACTCTAGGAATGAAGGCGATGGATTTAAAGAAGGTTGAAAAGTGTCAAAGAACAAGAACACCCTAGATTAGGGATAATATTTCTAGAATCCCTATAAGAGATGATCCAAGAAAACCCGAGTTCCACAATATCATAAAGATTCCACTAGCCAATATTTTTCGATTTGGGCAAAAGAATTGAGAGAGTAAGGTTAACACCTACTCTGATACTATGTTGATATTTATAAGAGTCAATAAAAGAATTAATAGAACCAAATATCACTCAAATTATGAAATAGCCTCCTCACAAGTGAAATAGAGAGAGATAGGGCTAGTGCGCTACAAAGAGAGTGCAAAAGATAAACATAAGTGAAGAAATTAGAAACACAAAAGTGCACCTAATAGAAAAATGCCAAAATTAATTTCCTTTAGAGTTATAATACCTTGTTGTTTGGAGGATCAACATGATTGCAACATTAGATGTAAATTAGAGCTTGAGTTGTGTATTTATACAAAACTCTCAAGCGAGGTGTCCCTTCAAGAGGGGGCTATGGGCACACACCCCAAGAGGGTTATTAATCTTACATATAAACCTAGTATATACTAAATGAAATAAAATATGGCCTTAGCCATAATTAAAAGTACATAGTGATACATGTGAATGAGTCATGGCCACATGTATAAATTACACCAATAATTCCAACATCTTAGTCCCTTCATCTTTGGGGCCTCATTTTATTCAGTTTTATGCCATTTACATTGGAATAATTATACCAATAATGTTAGAGGATGTATATTGATGATTTATTTGAGATATTGAAGTACTTTGGCATGGTCTCTTTTTGCTTGATCCATCAGGATCTATTTATATATGATGGACTATGGCATGGCATTCTCAGTTTATTTCACCATGAGTCACTCATATGTTGTACTTGACTTGATTCATTCATGAGCTTAGGGATTCCCAACTCATGAAAGAAATAATGATTATCTTACCTTTTGTTGTGGTTGAAAGTGGCCTCCTTGTCTTCTATGTGATGATGACTTCCTCCATAGGCTCTCAAATTTCCATTTTGATGGAGAAACAACATAATATGTTTCATCCATATGATTCTCTAGTGACCTCATACATTAGAATTTAGGGGGAATTATGTTATTGTGGGAATTTCTCTTGCATGTACCATGTATCCCTAGCCCCTAAGTGCATTATAATGTGGTTTATGTTATGGAGTGTCTTAATTTGTCCTAGAACTTTGGAAAACTTGAGTGTTTTCCTTGATTTTATTGTTAGGAACATCATTTCCCTCAAAGGTTATGCACAAGGGTTCATGGGCAAATATTTTCCTCCTATAGATTCATGTAGGGTGCATGAATGGACATAACCCACACATGCCACCCTTGAATTTGTTAAACTACTTTGCTTCAGTCACTATTAATTCTCCCAAAGTAAGATATCTCATGATCGTTCTATACCCTTTCTTGAGGTAAAAATCCCTAGTAAAGTCTAAGAACCCTATAAAAAGGCTTCCTTCTCGCGAGGTTGATAAATTTTGATCTAGTTTTGGTATTTCGTTCAACTTTTTGGATTGGTCTTAGAGCTTTGGAGATATATTGGATTTGTTTTCTTCTCACATTAAGGAAGGCCCAATTTGCCCCTTTGTATCCACTTGCCCAATTTGCTTATGAAGGTTTGAAGAGAACTATTAGAGGATTGTTGAGGATACTGTTAAATAACATTGGACATGAGACAACCTAGAAGAGGAACAAAACCAAGGATAAATGATTACTATCCATATCATTTCCTAAAGGTATGGATGCATGATGTAATCTTTTCTACTTAAATAGAATATCCTTTCTGCACATCCTGTGTTTGTTTGCATTTGTTTGATGTTGTTACTTGAATGCTTTACTTTCCTTCATTAAACTAATCAAGTAGATCTAAAATGTTTTTCACTTTGTTTTGAAAAAGAGGTCTAGGGATTCATTACTTGTAGAATAGGAAAGTGTGTTTCCTTGTGCGCATGATTCATGGAGCTAGGATCCTCTTTTTACTCTTCCATTTAACATTTGAAGATTTGTCAAGGAGCATAAGTTACAAGTGCCTCTCTTGCCTTCTTTACTCAAACCCTAGTTGCTTCTTGCTTAGGTAACTTAGTGAAGTAAAACTTATTTTCTCTATTATGATCAACTAGTGTTGATCAAGTAGTACATTTGTACAAAAAAATCCCATAATATTATGCTAATTCAATGTGGCTCAAATGATGCTCAATTTTGTGCTACATTGTCTTGTGACTTATGATTGTTGTAACCCCTCAACAAGTAACTAGAATAAGTTGTTTTATTATAGTTTCTAGCTTGGCTCTTTCACCTCCCCTTGTCCTTTCCCGAGTATTTCAAAGGCTTAAGAAATTCTATTAAAAAAAATTAGTTGAAAGATTTGTATGTTTTTCTACTTCAACCTCTTCTTCTTCCTCATAATATGAGCTTGCAAATGACGCCAGGCTTAGTCTTGGTAGAGATAATGATATTCAAGTCAACTAACTACCTTGAGATGGTAGACAATAACATAATGCCTAATAAAATGGTTCAATAAAGAGCTTCTCCATTAAGCATGTGTCCCTTCCTTTGACAATGGTTCAACTCCCTTAACCATACCTTATCTTCTTAACAAGTAGTATAACGACTACAATTATGAATCCAATCTTACTAGACAAGGATTAGGTGATCATTACCTAATCGTAATGATCACTAAAATTATGTTTTAATTGGGCTTCGACCGCGCAGGTTCGAACCCTGCCGTCGACGTTTCTTTTCTGCTTGGTTCTGATCCGACTGAGCTTTCCAGAATTGTTACAAGTGACAATAAATAAACTTCAATGGAGTTCAACAAGTCTCCAGTTAGCGGGGTAAAAGGTAAAAATGATTGGGGTGAGAGAGGCTCGAACTCTCGACCTCAGGATTTCTCAGATAAGCTATGAGACCTACGCGCTAACCAACTGCGCCACCACCCCTGCTGTGTTTTGACATATATAAGAGTTCAGATGTCACTGATTTTGTCATTGCCAAATTGAAAAAAGTGGAATTTGTATGTTGGAAAAAAAAATTTAACCTTACGCCTGCACGATTGCGACAATGGTGTGCAATTAATGTTTTCATGTATAATGTTCCTGCGACGAATTTGATCAAAGATTAGGCTTTTCTTGGTTTCTTTGCATTCTTTGCAGAGGAGGGATTATCAGTTAGAGTGTCGCGGGAGAGATCCAGGTTGGAAAAACCTGTGATGGAGTTTGCCGACTTCTTCTTCGTGGAGCCACAAGAACAAGAAGTAGCCCTTCCACATCTTGATGTTCCTCTGCTTTCTGCGACGACGATGACGAGCCCCCACAGGCCAGACGGAGGAGGGAGTCCTCATCTTCGGAGCAGGTGTTGGCAGCACTCGTAGAGCAAGAGGTAGAAGTTGCAGAGGTATTGCTTGGATTCGTAAGGCAAATTACCAATGCAGAAGAAAAGTTAAATGATTGGAAGGCGGCCTCATCATCTTCTCCTTCTGTGCCTCTTCTCCGTCCTTCTTGGCTCAACCGATAGAGGGTATATGTGCCTTTTTTTTATTTGATTCCAGTCTTATGTTTCATCTTCTTTTTTATTGTTCTTTTCCATTGAAAATACTTGAAATCTCCTTGCAGTTCCAAAATGAAAAAGCCTCGCCCCACTAAGATCGATTAAATTGGATCCCCTTCTGCTCCTACAACTGCACTCGCTTCGTGTCAATCCGCAGGGATAGAGATTGTTTTTTCTGATAATGCGGATGATGTTGGTGGGTTTGTCAATGTAATTGCAGATTGTGGACAATTTCACTTCTCTGAAGAATTTGCTTTACAATGACAAGGGAGTCAGCGGTAGCATCATAAATTACTGTGTCAGTGTTTGTTGATATTGAGGTTGTTCAAGGGTTAGGGTTATGTAATAGAAGCAGCATCAGAGCAATGGGCTCTTCTAAGGCCGCAATAAGCTCTTCTAAGGCTGTGGAAAAGGAGTTCGTGGAACTCTTTTAGAAGGTCGCGGACAAAACTGCTATAGATGAAGCAGAGGAACAATGATGCTTGGATTCCCTTAAAGCCTTCTCTGATGTACTCAGGTTTTACATATAGTTTTATTTTATTTTTAATTTTTATTCTTTTTATATTGAACTCTGTTGAAATGATCAAAATGATCACAGAAACCCCACAAGCTCTACTTGTTAACAATGCAGAGAAACCCAACGGGTGGGACTTTTTTGGGTGTTTTTAGGGTTTTTGAAACCCCATTTGGATGTTTTTAGGATTGGGCCACTCAGGTTTAGGTTATATGATGAGATTTCTAACTGCCAAGTATGATGTGTAATCTGGTTTTATGTATTATCATTTAGTTAGGGTATTGGTTTTAATTTGTTCGTTAAACATGTGATCCTGTTATGCTTCCAAATTTCACTCTATTGGGGATGTTTAATCAGACTAGGAGTTTTGGTTTTTTTGTTTTTAATTTTTGGTAAGTTCCCTCATAACAAAGATCAATCAACCATTCAATGTGAATGAACAATTTTAAAAGCATTAACAATGGCCATTGAACAATTTTAGTCTCATTCTCAATTTTTAAGGGCAATGTTCAAGAATGATATAGCTTTTGTCGCAGCAAATCGGACATCCCTTTCTCATTGTACTTATCAAATCTCATATGTGGGTGGTATGAGTAACTGCTATATTTTTGTGATTTCAGGTTCCCAACGCTATTTTATTATAATAAGGAGGAATTATTGTCATGAAAGCTCTACTTGTTGTGTAATAACTCAATTTGATTATTTAATTTTCATAGTTGTTGATTTAAATTTAATTAATTATTAAAATAAATTCAATAAGTTTTTTTTATTATTTTATTATTATAAGGTAGGTGAAGTAATTAATGAAGGGATAAGGCTCTTGGAGAATTAAGGAGGGGGATAAGGTAGAATTGAATGAGAGGGAAGGATAAGGAAGAGGGCAGAGGACTTAGAGAGGGGTCTCATCTTGTTTTGAAAAAATCTACAAGAGGTGGAAGAGGAGGAGGAGGAAACTTGGGAGAACATATTATTTTGGAAACTCTCACACGACACTACTGTTGCTGAGAACTTTAGGCTAGGGGGCCAGGAAATCGCAAGGATTCCTAGAGCTAGGGAGTCAGAGAGGTCGTTCCTAGTTGGCTGGGAGGTTAATATTTAGTTGGACAGTTTGGGCAAGCTCAAGAACAAGAGAACGATGGACTAAATCAACCAACCTGCAGGTCGAGGTATGTTTATGTTGTTTATCAGTTTACTCCTGGTATAAAGAAAAACCATGAAATAAAACCATAAATTAAATTGCAGATTATTTCAGTAGGAGACAACAAAATATATATTTATTGATTATTGAGGCTCTGAAATAGGAAGGCCTTAAAGATGGTATCAGAGCTCGGTTTCAAAACTAAAACCTGGGCTTGACCACCCACATAACTGCACAATTTGTTCTCCAAACCCCTAATCTACAGCCTAGAAACCCTTTATTTACAGCCCATAAAACCTATGAAGACTACCTAGAAAAACCCTGTTCCAACCACATGTACTAATGGTTTCTGGTAAATTTGTAAGGAGACTGTATGATTAATGAATAATGGACTCACCCTTGATGTAACTCTAAACTAACTTAGTTGGAAGGACCGAATGATAATTTGGTCTTAACTTAAAAAATAAAATAAAAAAATCTCTCTTTCAGCCCAATGGTGACAAGATTGTTCAAGCTTACTTTTGAAAGATCATTAACTTGCTCATTTAGTGTTGCTAACAATAACAAGTTCTGCTGCTGGTACTCATCATCATAGGACCGATTAATTGTCGTATTCTCATTGTCGAATCCAAGTTGCCCAGATTCCAATAGGGTCAATATCTTCTTTATCTCTCTATCAAATCCTAGGTCCAAAAGTCTATTAGCGTCATCAAAATCCAACCAGCGAAGGCGATTATGAACGAAGCAGGACATATTCTTTAAGTGATCCAAAAGTCGACCAGGAGTAGCAACTAGAATGGTTATTCCTTTACACAACCTTGCTTTCTCCTTTGATCGATTCTCACCACCTGTTATATAGCCTGGAACAAGCTGATGGAAGCGGTGCAATAGTTTTTTTGCAATACTTCATAAACATGCATACACAATTCTCGTGTGGGACACGCAACAACGCAAATGTCCCATCCTAATTTAATATGAGGAGCATATGCTTGCAGGTGGTGAACAATATATGCAAGGCATAGGTGTAAACCAACACAATGCACAATACCAGAACCCAACAACCAAGAGCCAACCCACGACCAAGGGAAGAACCCACAAGAGGAATTGAACCTTGACCTCCCACAACACCCAACGCTCGAGTCTACCAACCAAGCACCAAGGAGAAGCCATGAGGAAACCATGGGAGCTTTGTAATCCTTGCAGGTCACAAACAACAAGCTAAGACCGAGTGCCCAAGACCTTAGCACCAAATATCAACACTCAAGACCAACGCCAATCTTGACCATCGAGGAGAGGAGTATGTTGGCACAGGGGTAGACCCAGGGTTCAACGCTTCAACATCGCACCAACAAAACCCTAACTACTGGACCTTTCGGCAACACCTGCGAAGCAGATGAAGTCTCACCCGAGGTAGAGGCAGGGGTGGTTGCAGGACTCAGGTGTCTACAACCTATTTGGGACACATATATGTGATTACAATACTCTAACAAAACACTTAGCAGTCACCATTCATCAATATTTAACTAGTATTTACTTCGCAGATAAAACCCTAATTACAGAGCAGTGTAGTATTCACTCAGATCTAACACATCTAAGCACTTAACATGTGGAAACAGATCAGATCTAACATTCATTTACATCATTAAGCACTAAGTTATCATATCATATCGATCTAAACATACATCATTTCCCTAAGCATAAATCACATGAACAAATCTGCCATAATGCACAAAACAATCATAACACAGGATATACGTGGTTCACCCCCAACCTGGGGCTAGGTCCACCAACTCTTCTTATTTTTTATTGTCTTTTGTCAATCATCTACATGCATAGAGCCACAAGATCCTACTCCGCATAGGATAGGATATCTGCGCGCACTCCGCCAGATCCTCCTTCCCCAAGCTAGGTTACAACACAAAGCCTTTACATAGTTTCTTACAGTCACTTTCACTTAGCCTTGCAAGCCTCACACAGTATGCACAAAGCATTTACAAATATCACTTGCACTTAGCACATTGGCCTCTTCCTACATCGCCTAGATATCTATTTATACATTACAAGAGAGGCCTAAGCATGGGTAAACCCATGGGCTGAAATCCCCATACCCATTACATAAGCCCAAAACCTAAAAATCCCTAAACAAGGGGCCAAGATCCCGCGATCTCCGCTTTGACTTGTGCTCCGCCTTCGACAGCCTGTCAAAGTCCCAAAATAGGTCAAATCTGACCAAGGATCTCCAAAACTTGGTCAAGGGCCAATAGTCCCCCAACAATCACCCGCAACTCGTTCTGAGTCACTCTGCTCTGGGCAATTCTGCCTCAAATGCCTCGAGCTTGGCTTGGGCCGCTTCGACTTGTTGCTTCGCTAAGGTCTCCTGCTCATCGAACTCCTGAAGAACCACCTCATTCACAAGTCCTTCCAAACATTTCTCAACTGTAGTGACTACCTGTTCTAGTTTTGCTCCTCGTCCTTCAATCTCTTCCAACAGTTGGCAAGTTTAATCCTGGACTAGCTAGAGTTTCTGAGTCACTTCCATGACTTTGCTCTGTATGGCATGGACTTGCTTTTGAACAATGCATTGTTCCCGAGATCATTTCATTCTCTCAACTGCTAACAGGAGCTTCAACTGTGCCTGAATTGTTGTTGCTTGCTGCTTTGCCTCCTGGAGTTGTGACTCCAGTGTCTTTAGTTCAGGATCCTCAGTGAGTCGCTCATAAGTCTGTGCGCTACAATCACTTAGTTGTTTGCATTCCATGGTGAAGGCCTTGATTCTCTCAACTGCGCTCTGAGCATATTCTTCTCTTTGATCTCGCACGTCTTGCAAAGTGTTTGGCACTGTTTGTAGATCTAGATCTGTTATTCTATGTTGAAGTTGTTGAATGTCTTGAACAAGCCTCGTCACTTGATTCTCTACTGGGTCTTCGTCTCGTTGTTCTAAGCCCGTCACAGAGCGAAGTGCTTTGCTGACTGCTTCTTTTACTCCAACCTGCGTCGTGCGGAACAGTTCTTTCTCGTGATGGATCTGCGCTTTCTGCTCTTCGAACTTTGTTTGGAGGGCAACCTTCTCCTGCTACACAACCCTGTGTTGCTCTATCACTTCCTCTTGTGCTTGGTTCAGAGCCACTGTGACTTGTTCTTTCTCTTTCTGTATGCAATGAAGGTGAGCTTCAGTTGTGTCAGCTATTCTGCGGAGTTGGGAAGACTCATCTCCCAACTTTGTTTCATTTGATGGCAGGGCCGCAGTGGACGTTGTGCGGCTAGATTGAAGGGATCGTTGGACACCTCTTAGATCTGTTTGAATTCTATCATACATAGCCTCTTGTTTTGCATCGATTCTCTGCAAAATATCTTCTGAGGCGTCTGATATGATTGCGATAATGAAGTCAAAGTCATCCAATGTGAGCACAGTCTGTAGTTTTGGCTTACTAGCTTTGGACTTCTTCTGCGATGTAGGTTTTGTGGGGGAAACCTTTATTTTCTTCGATGGATCTGCGTCGTCATGGCGATTATGTGGCGGTGTTACTTCGCCTTGCTTCTGCTTATCTTCTTCCCCTTCTTTCTCTTCTTTGTCCACTTTGTTACCACCTCCTCTGCCAGGTGAATTTGAAGCAGTTTCTTCTGACGCCCTGCTCAATTCCTGTACATCTTCTTTCTTCTTCCTTTTGCTACTGTTGGGTGCATTGTATTCTTTGCAAGTAACCACCGGTCTTCCAATGAGGTTTGGGTCGGATAGTTCTACCTTGTCGACTAGTATAAGGAACTCTGCGGGCCATTCCGTAGTGATTTCTTCCAGGTCTTCCTCGATAAGCTTATAGTATGACTGAATCTCTTCTTTACTCTCATCTGCGTGCGCAGTTATATAGATAAATTGTCTATCTACGCGCATAGTTATATATATAAATTTCCTATCTGCGTGAAACTTCATAAGGGGCCTAAACCTATCCAGAGTGTTCGGTGTCATACAGGGGAATGACTTTATAACTCTTTTTAGCTGCAGGTAGTAGGTATGGAATATTTCATTCGACTTCCATTGTTTTCCCATATTGCTCGAGTACCGGAGCATGGTGAACTTCGCAGCAAGCGGTTCAAATGACTCAATGTCAGGGAAAATTGCACCTTCTAGCATCTCCCAAGCTGTAAATGTGATGAGGACCAGAAGCCAACTAAAGTGGAACTCTTAGACCTGATCTCAAGCTTCGCGACAATCCACTTCTAGCTGGTTAACTAAGTAACTAGCCCAGTTCATCTGTAATCCTTCCACACACTTTCCAGCGAAGTCAACGACAAACCTCATGACCTACGTCGATCTGTTCTTTCTTAATAGCTTACCAACGATCAACTGACAAGCAAGGTGCACTGCGCCATTCTAAATGGAGGCTACCTTGTAGCCTCACGTCCCATTCTTTACATCACCATATGTATCTTTAATCCTCTGTGCCAGGGCGCGATTTGCAGCCTTCCCTTGGTAAAATTCCTGTGAGTTGGGTTCTTGCATACTTAGGCTGGTGATCGTATGGATCAGCGGTGATGTGTTTGTCTAGTGATAAGTAACCGTCATGGAAGCATGACAGCAGGATTTTAACGCATGTGTTAACCTCCTGGTGCTTTCCAAAATGTGGAATTTTCATGACGTTAAGGATAGTGGACTGTGCGATGTTCATAATCCATGGCTGGGGAATGATCTTCGATTTCTTTCCCTTCGTCTTGGTCAAGTACTTGTGAGGTGCGAGCGTTCCGTAGGTCTTGCGATCTCCTAGGTTATAATCATTGATCTTCAAGGTTGGAATCCTCTCCAACTACGGTCTGATTGCTTGTATTCCCTTTAGGAGGTATGCATTGATGACTGTGTAGTCAAAGTCTCTTGGGACATTGTCATGACTCGCTACACTGGCCAGGGATGGGATGTAGTTAGGAATGATAGATGTGATTAAATTCGCATTCCCTAAGTTATCTCTATGCTTGGTGTTTTTCTCCTCTGCAACTCGGGATGGTCCGGATCCGTGAGCAGTCGATGGGGAGGCTTGCATGGACATCACTCTCTCTACCATTAGGTCGATTAAAAATTCCTCTACTGACTTCTCCATAGAATTGAGCTCGTCCGACATGCACGCTCGAGATCAAATAACTCAGGCTGATGAACAAATACTCAATGCAATGGAATGGATGGAAAGGTCTCAAATGATCACTGTGTGAAATCAACTAGTTCTTTGTGGACTCAGATAATCAAAATTTGCAAAAGTGTTCTTGGTGCAATGCTCGACGAGATAAATAGAAAACGATGTAATGGATCCTTCCAACAAATAAGAGACCTTCATCAATGCAGTTATGTCTGTTACGGTGTGGTCCCAACGATCCAATGACGAGCTTTATGATCATAATTGTTGTTCTAACCGTTCAGGAACATCAATCTAACAGTTATAATGCCTCCAACGGTCATATCTCTCTGCCATGGCGAAGTGCCAATATGAGTTGCTCTAATATTTCGGCGAAGTTCAAATTCTGGGGACCTTCCTTCTACGAAGCTTTCTCTGGAGCTTCCTGTAATTTCTCCAACTTTGCTTTATTCTTGCTGAGCTTTCTAGCCTTCATCCATGTAATCTGCATCTCAGTATTCCTCTTTCCATTTAGATTCTTATCTCCTCTTGGCATAGTAACTTCACATTGTTGGTGATCCTTCCTAGGGTTCAAGGCCAATACTTCTTCTCTATCTAGGGTAGGTGCTCTACTCTCCTATACAGATAGGTGTTTCAAGTCTTCTTGTGTTATTTCAACTTCGACATCTAGATTTCTGGGCCTCAGTAGCTTCAACTGGTTTTCTTGTTCTTCCAATAAGTGTGTTGTTCTCGTAGCCATGAAGTCTTTTAGTTCTTTATTTTTCTGTTCTATAGCTTCCTCTTCTTTTCTTCGGGTCTGATCTTTCTCAATCCAGGTGTTTCGTAATAGTATAGAAAATTGGGTGTTGTTCTTAACAAACTTAACAATCTCAAATTCTTCTTCTATCGAAGTTTCGTGAGCACTCATAGACCTCTGGGTAAGTATTCCACATAGGGTTATCAATGTTCGTCTAAATAATCCTATTCCTCCCAATGAAGGAATCATAGCAGGATTTCCCAAAAAATTTCAAGTTCTTTCTGTCATAATATTTACCTATGCTTCCTCATCCAGAACACAGTCTATGTCGAAGTCTCGAAGTTTCTATGAATTCTTTCTCTTTGAAGATCTCTGATAAGTTGATATCCCTGTGATCATTTAGGGTTTCCTTCATCTTTAGTAATACAATTTCTGATTCTTTATGGGGTTCTGCCATAATCTTAGTTTCTTGGTCTTCCTCATGGTTTTGTTGTTCCATATTCATTCTTTTAACCTTAACAATCATTCTAGGTAAATCCAGAACGTCATGGTCCATATCTTTACAACAAAGACAACTAGGTCTTCTACCAGGGCATTCCTTAGCAAGATGTATTGGTCTTCTGCAACTGTAACAAAGAGTTAATCCTTTCTTTCTCTTAAATGATCCCCAACTTTTCCTATACTGCGCACTAGGGTCATAGTATCTAACTTGCAAAAAATTCTTTCTAGGATCCTGCATCCATTTGTTAGTCCAAACATTCTTTCTGTGCATAGGAATAACATATCTTTCATTATTTCTACTAGATCTACTCATATCAAACCTTCTTTCTTCTAATTGTTCCCTAGTTTTCAAACTAGGACAAAATTTATCAAACATACCTAGATCCATACTCTTGAAATAAAAAAATTCACTTATCTTACCTTTAACATAGCACAAAGCTTCAAAATCTTACCTCTTTTCTTCAGATTAGACTCCTCTTCTTAGCACAAAGCTTCACAAGTCAAGTCGAGTACTACACACTAAAGCAACAGATCTACGCACAAAGATTTCTTTATTTTCCTCAGTTCCTAGCAATCACAGTTTCAAGTTCTAGCAATGGAACCATTTGTTCGCATAGGGGAAGACCCAGGGTTCAACGCTTCAACAACGCACCAACAAAACCCTAACTACCGACCCTTTCTGCAACACCTGCGAAGCAGATGAAGTCTTACCCGAGGTAGAGGCAGAGGTGGTTGCAGGACTCAAGTGTCTGCAACCTAGCTGGGACATAGATCTGTGATTACAGTACTCTAACAAAGCACTTAGAAGTCACCATTCATCAGTATTTAATCAATATTTACTTCATAGATAAAACCCTAATTACAGAGCAACGCAGTATTCACTCAGATCTAACACATCTAAGCACTTAACATTTGGAAATAGATCAGATCTAACATTCATTTACATCACTAAGCATGAAGCTATCATATCATATCCATCTAAGCATACATCATTTCCCTAAGCATAAATCACATGAACAAATCAACCATAATGCACATAACAATCATAACATAGGATATACGTGGTTCACCTCTAGCCTGGGGCTACATCCACCAACTCTTCTTCTTTTTTATTGTCTTCTGTCAATAATCTATATGCACAAAGCCACAAGATCCTACTCTGCATAGGACAAGAGATCTGCGCGCACTCCATCAGATCCTCCTTCCCCAAGCTAGGTTACAACACAAAGTCTTTACACAGTCTCTTATAGTCACTTGCACTTAGCCTTGCAAACCTCACACGGTATGCACAAAGCATTTACAACTATCACTTGCAATTATCACATTGGCCTCTTCCTACATCGCCTAGATATCTATTTATACATTACAAGAGCGGCCTAAGCATGGGTAAATCCATGGGCCGACATCCCCATACCCATTACATAAGCCCAAAACCCAAAAAGCCCTAAAAAAGGGGACGAGATCCTGGGATCTCCACTTTGACTTGCACTCTTCCTTCGATAGCCTGTCGAAGTCCCAAAATAGGTCAAACCTGACCAAGGATCTCCAAAACTTGGTCAAGGGCCAACATGGTATAAGTGCTCAATGCACCCTAAAATAAGTGCATAAATTATGCTCCTTGTGGGCTTCCTCCTCTGCGTTTGGTGTGGGTGTTGTCTATACTTTGACCCCTCCCTCTCCCAAACTTCTCTTGTGCTCAGAAGAAATGGATGTGCGAGGCAGAAGAGGACGAGCTTACAACCACCTTCTGCAAGAAACTGGAGATCGAAAGGGCTTCCGCCTTCTGAGGGCAAGGCTCCTCTCCCACCGTGCGACGACGTAGTCCTCTCGAGTGCACCAACAACGTTCCTACGACGTCGAAACCTCCTCCTGCTATCATGGAGGTCGAACAAGAAAACATTTTGATAATAGCCTCGTGTGAGGCCGCACACTGCCCAAAAACTTTAAATCCCTGTGTTTTTTTTTTTAATTTACTTAAATATTATTTTGGATAATGACACAGGTAGAGCATTGTTATCGACCTGTGGGCTCCTTTGGTGCCTATATTGCTCGTTGTGCCCCGACATATAGTGTGACTTGACACTTGGGTGATTTGGCTCTTGGTTATATGCTTGAAATCTAGGGCTCGATGGCTTTTAGATAAAAACCCTAAAACCCTCCGTGTTTAGATATATATAATTATTTAATTTGATTTTTTTTATTATTAAATTAAATTTTTATATTTGTAATTAAATTTATTGTTTTTTTTTTTTTTTGGTGTTTTTTTTTATTATTAAAATAAATTTATATTTTTTTTTTTTTTGTAATAAACCTGCTTCAGACATAATTAAATTATAAATATATATATATATATATATATATATATATATATATATATATATATATATATATATATATATTATTTTTTCATATAATTATTAATTTACAAATTTGTTTTAATTTTATTTTTCTATATAGAAAATTATAAAGTTTTAGATTTTTAGATTTTTTATTATTTAATGGAGTTAAAATTCTTTTGAATTCATTAACTTATAAAAAGAAAAATGCCTTTTTGGCAATTTTTTTTGGTTAATTATTAATGTTAGTAAAGGGGATTTGATGCACATTAACGAGTGTGTTATAGGGTTGACATAGCTAGCAAGGAAAGAGGGTTAGCAACTTAACCGGAAAAGTTACCAAGCTTAAAGGCTTTTGATCCCGACCTTTAGCCACTTACCCTAAAGAGAGTAATGTCTGTTTACAGAGAAGTAAAAAAAAAAACTTACGCCTAACCCTATGTCTGCAAGTATAAGTTTGAGAGAATGTGGAATGCCTTAAACTCTTCCCTGATAAGCATTTGGTTTGATGAAAATTCAATTATTCAAAATGGTTAGGACTCGGGGAAATCGAGGCCGAGGGGCATCATCGCAAGGACCACCAACGTCGACGCTGCCACCACCATCGCCTGAATTAGCTCTCATTTTGTGCTTTTAGAGGCTATTAATGAGACATTAAAGGGATGTCAATCAACATATGTCAAAGTGGAACCCCCACCATCTGGAGTGGGTAATCCTGAAGCGTCAAGGGACTCACAGGGAGGGCCTCACCAGAGAACTACAGAAGATCAAACTCCTAGAATTTGTTGGGGGTCGTGCAAGTGAATGTGCAGAGGCATGGTTGGAAGGAATGACACGATGTTTCGTCTTAAGAGACTATGCTTCCACATAAAATATGAAGATAACAATATTTCATTTGAGGGACAATGCCTTGAACTAGTGGGGTAATCTGGAGAGGCAGTTGCACCTTGCCCTAGACACCATTTCATGGGCGCTTTTTGAGGAAAGGTTCTCGAGGAAATATTTTCTTTCTTACTATGAGGAACAACATGTAGGAGCATTCCATGCTCTAGTTCAGGGAAACATGACTGTGGAAGAGTATGAGATCAGGTTCATGGAGTTAGTAAAATTTGTCTCATACATGGATACCAATCAACGAAAAGAAGAATGTTTTGTGTATGGGTTAAACCCTACGATAAGGGCCATGGTACGGATGTGGAATCCATCGTTAGTAGTTGAAGCAGTTGAAAATTCTCATTATGCAGAGGAGCATATGATCTTAAATGGAGGTATGAGTTCAACCATTCCACAATATCCTGGATTCATGGGGAAGGACCCTAGGATATTCTCCAGGGGAGGAAGCTCTAGGCCACCTCCTTATGGAAATATAGTCACACCTAGAGAAATTACAATAAGTATTTCAATGGTAGTGAGTGTATTAGTCCACTCATTGCCAACGATGGAGGCATGTCCATGACCTTATCAAGGAGAAACAAGTAGGGGCAGGGGTTCCAGGGGAAGGAACTCATTTCAGAGACCGTCACAGGGCAGTGTGTAGGTTCCATCTCATGTTACTTGTTGGGGGTGTGGAGGACCCCATTACTAGCGTGACTTCCCAGAGTCAGAAGAATKCTTTGTGCATAAAGAAGGAAAGGACCTGATGGAAAGAGCGAGTAGTAGCGACCAAATTTATGCATTGGTCAATAACCGCCAAGCAAAGCATCAATACACTGTGGTGGAGTCATCRGTTATACTAAATCATGTCAATGCCAAGATTTTATTTGATTCTGGTGCTACATATAGTTTCATTTCACCTTGTGCATTAGAAAAGTGTGGGTTGGCAGCCTACGAGCACGATGACTTTAAACAAGTCGAGATGGCTTCGGGGGAAAAACAAGCGGTAGGACCTAGCATCGATAATTGTCTAATAGACCTAGGAGTGTGTACTACTAGGTTGAAAGTGTACATCAGATCTCTAGGGATGTATGACCTAATCATTGGGATGGACTGGTTAGAATCCCATAGAGCTATGGTAGATTGTTTTGTACAAAGGGTGCTTTGTGTTGACGATGAATGAAGGTTAGTGAAAATCCATGGTGTATGGAGGAAGGTGTATCTATGCTTTATCTCGACCATGAAGGTTAAACATTGCATGAGATAATATTGTCAATTATATGTAGTGGAAGCAGTCAATGAAGGTAAATGACCCTCCTTGGATCAATATCCAATTTTTTCGGAGTTTAAGGATGTTTTTCTGAAAGAGTTGCCAGGGTTACCTCCTGAGAGGGAGCTTGATTTTACCATCGAGCTAAAACCTGGTGCAGAGCCAATTTCCAAGACTTTGTATAGGATGATAGCGCCAGAACTTTGTGATTTGAAAATGCAGTTGAAGGAACTACTTGACTTGGGATTAATAAGGCCTAGTGTCTCACCTTGGGGTGCACCAGTAATTTTTTTCAAGAAGAAGCATGGTTCCTTATGACTGTGTATAGATTACAGGGACTTGAACCATGATACAGTGAAAAATCGATACCCAATGCCACAGATAGATGACCTCTTTTATCAGATGAAAGGAACAACATTTTTCTCAAAAAATGATCTACGAGCAGGGTATCGCCAGTTAAGGATTAAGGAAGGGGATATTCCCAAAACTGCCTTTCGAAATTGGTTTGGGCATTACGAGTTCGTTGTAGTACCTTTTGGTTTGACCAATGCACCAATATTAATCATGAGCCTCATGAATGGTGTATTCCGAAATTACTTAGACCGCTTTGTACATGTCTTTTTGGATGATATCCTCATCTATTCCAAGAACGAAAGAGAACATGAGGAACACTTGCGAGTGGTATTATCATGCCTTAGAGAGAACAAATTGTATGGCAAGTTGTCAAAGTGTTCTTTCTTCCAGAAAGAGATTCACTACTTAGGTCATATCATTTCCGGTGAAGAAATCTCTGTGGACCTAGAAAAGGTAAAGGCCATTATAGAATGGCCAGTGCCAAAAAATGCTCATGAGATAAAAAGCTTCATGGGGCTAGCAGGTTATTATCGGAGGTTTGTGGAAGGGTTCTCTAAGATAGTGAAACCCATCACCACCTTGCACAAGGGGTCGTGTATGAATGGAAAAAGGAATGTGATATTGCATTCATCGAGCTTAAGAGGTTACTAATCAGTGCGTCAATTCTACGCATTCCAGATATGGAAAAAGACTTCACAGTCTGCACAGATACCTCGAAGCAAGGATTGGGGGTCATGCTAATACATGATGAGGTAGTGATAGCGTATGCATCAATATAGTTGAAACAACATGAGGAGCTTTACACTACTCATGATTTAGTTTTGGTAGCTATAATGCTAGCTCTGAAGCTTTTGAAGCATTATCTAGTGGGGTGAAGCTTTGAGCTCAAAACTGACCATAAAAGCTTAAAGCATATCTTCACTTAAAGGGATCTCAATGAAAAGCAGATGTGATGGAGTGAGTTTATGAGTGAGTGCAATTTTGGAATTTTTTACATCAGGGGAAAGGGGAATGTGGTCGCAGATGCCTTGAGAAAGAGACCACGTGTCTTCTCCTTGGTACCCTTAAAGCTTAATCTGAGGGAGTGTGTGTTGGGGAAACTTCTTGGAGATAGTTGGTATTTAAAGGTTACTTCAACCCTCCAGAATAGGAGGAAACTAGAGCCAACATATGAAGGATATAGCCTGGAAGAAGATGGATTATTAAGATATCTGGGAAGGATGTAGATATTTGAAGCATCATACTTAAGGAATCCCATAGAGCACTTTATTGTGCACACTCAGGTGTGAAGAAGATGTACGCAAACATGAAGAATCTTTTATTCTGGGTAGGCATGAATTGTGATGTAGTCCATTTCATCGAAAAGTGCCTAGAGTTTCAACAAGTGAAGGCTGACCAACACCACCCGACAGGTCTCATACAACCATATGATATTCCTATGTCCAAGTAGGAAGTCATTTCTATGGATTTTGTTGTGGGATTGCCACTCACATCACACAGAAACAATGCCATTCTTGTGTTAGTTGATAAGTTGACCAAGAGTGCTCATTTTATTTTGGTTAGAGACACTTATGATATCACTGATGTGGCACGCATGCTTATAAGTGAGGTCATCCATCTGCACGAGTTACCGAAGAAGATCATTTCAGATAGGGACTCCTGATTCACATCTAGGTTTTGGACAAGTTTACATTCAATGTTGAGAACTTAGTTGAACTTAAGCACAACATATCATCCCAAAATAGATGGAAAAACTGAGAGACTAAATCAATTTATGGAAGACATGCTTAGGATGTATGTTATGGAAAATCAAACCCATTGGGAGAAGTACCTACCTTTGGTAGAGTCTTCTTACAATAGCAATTTTCATAGCTCCAGTGGAATGCCACCCTATGAAGTTCTGTATGGAAGGCCATGCAGGACATCGTTGAGTTGGGAAAGGTTAGAAGACCGAGTGACAGTTGGTCCAGAATTGATTCAAGAGATGGAGGAACAAGTGATTCAGATTAGGTAGCGACTAAAGGAAGCACATTATAGAAAAAAAAGTTATGTTGATGCACATAGGACTGACCGAAGTTATAAAGTGGGATATCAAGTTTTCATTCGTATTAGGCCTAATAAGAGTACCATTTGGTTTGGGAAGGGGACAAATTTGTTGCCTCGATTTATAGGACCGTTCAAAATCCAAGAGAGAATTAGACTCATTTCCTATCATCTTGTACTACCACCCCACTTGCATAAAACTCATAATTTTGTTCATGTATCTGTTCTATGCCATTATGTTGTTGACCAATCTCATAAACTGAATTGGAAGGAATTGCAGGTGTCAGACACGTGATCCCTCATGGTCGAACCATTACGCATATTGGACCATAGGGTCCGACATCTCAGGAATCATCTGGTAGACCAAGTCAAGGTCCAGTGGGACAAGTATAGACCAGGATATGCTACCTGGGAGGATGCAAAGACCAGACGACGAGATCATCCCTCACTTTTATGACCACCTCGGGAATATGTTTTCCCGAAGGTTGGGTGTATGTAATGCCACCTTTTGACTTAGACAACTATAATTACTTAAGGCCTAACCATCTTTATTTTCTATTCACTGTGAAACTATTAATGATACACTTGAACTTTTAAGTCATATGAACCTATGTGAATGTCAATTCTATGAATGTTTAACGTTATTTGAATTATGATGGATATTATGCAATCTAATTGTAACTTGAAAATTTTGACATTTAAAGTTGTTGGTACGTGGATACCGGATTGAGATTATGATTAAATGCATTAACATGATGATAATGCATGGATATGTATGGGTTTGTGTCATAGACTAATTTGCAGGTCAATAGGATATGAAATAGCCAAAGAATACTGATGATAAAAGGTTGATGTCATTAATATCGAACATGAAATAGTATGGTATGAATCTTGTATATGCAATTATATTGGTTCAAATGCATTGCTATGATGTGTGGACAAGTGCAGGTTTTTCAAGTGGCAAGACTTCCTAAAACTGAATATATGATGAAAAAATTCCCAGCAACACAGTGCCACTGTATGGTCCATGGTAGTGTGTTGACCCTAGTTCTATTAGGAGGGGTGGAGGCATTTCCCACCATGTATCCTCCAAAACTTGGAGTCATGGGAGGACGGTGTTAGGTCACACTCCCCTAGACATGTGATGATAACTGCCAGTTGCCTGTTGGGGAATCTTGGCAAATAGAGTTGACACTTCCGCTTATGGGTTCTATCTAGAGTTAGGTCAATATAGTTTACGCTCCAAGATAGTCCAGCAGATGAAGGATAGAAATGGAAGATGGAAGTAGGTTAGGGAGGAAGGATGACTAGAAGTAGTTGAGAGTGTGTGGGGCTTTCGCATTATGGTAGAATTTCTTGATTTCCTCATTTTTAAAAATATGTATATATATGTATGTTTATATTTACTTAACTGAACTACAATTATCTAAGTGAATGTTGTTTGTGCTAAATTATTGTAATTGAGGGATTTCACAAACATTTTAAATGGTTTACTATATTTTATGAAATGAATAGTCTTGCTGATTGGATTGGACGCATACAAGAATTGTTTTAGGTGTGATAATTATTGTCATTAGTACATGTGTGAATCTTGTATGTGCTAGATACACATGCATCCCTTGCACATGTACACTAGTATGTATAAGTGTTTTCAATTGACGATGTTGTTTATTTTGATGTGGATGTATGAATCATGTGTCATTACCCTTGTATTGTAAATTACTCTAACTTCGGGATGAAGTTTCTTGAAGGGTGGGTGTATGTAACAACCCAATTTGATTATTTAATTTTCATATTTGTTAATTTAAATTTAATTAATTATTAAAATAATTTCAATAAGTTTTTTTTTTATTATTTTATTATTAAAAGGTAGGTGAAGTAATTAATGAAGGGATAAGGCTGTTGGGGAATAAAGGAGGGGGATAAGGTAGCTGGGGAATTGAATGAGAGGGGAGGATAAGGAAGAGGGCAGGGGACTTGGAGAGGGATCTCATTTTGTTTTGAAAAATTCTGCAAGAGGTGGAAGAGGAGGAGGAAAATTGGGAGAACAAATTGTTTTGGAAACTCTCACAAGGTATTGTTGTTGTTGGAAACTTTGGGCTCAGGAGCCAGGAAACCACAAGGATTCCTGGAGCTAGGGAGCCAGAGAGGTTGTTCTTAGTTGGCTGGGAGGTTAATATTTAGTTGGACAATTTGGGCAAGCTCAAGAACAAGAGAACCATGGACTAAATCAACCAACCTAGAGGTCAAGGTATGTATTCTATTATGTTGTTGTTGTGATATGTGGTATGAGTATTCGGTTTACTGTAATTATTTCTATATTTTTTTGATTTTAGGTTCCCAAAGCTAGTTTATTATAATATGGACGAAGACAAACCAAATACTCTCCACTCATTTTACACACACTATTCACTAATAATACATTTATTATTATTATTATTCTCTTAGAATTGCCTCTAAACAATGAAATCCCTGGATCCTGATGGAGATTTCAGGATTCCATAGCATACTAGATATCACACAGGACATCAAACTTATAAATGCATGCCAGAAATGTAATAACATAAATTTGTTACTACTCTTGTTGATAAAAAACAAAGTCTCGAAAGTATGTAAAAAATCAATGGATCGAGAGATGATACAACATATCTTCATCTTCCCCAACCATATGTATTAAAATCCAGTTGTAATCCTTGTTTTGGCGGGGTTGTTAACATTGAAGCTAAATTCGCCTCCAAAATTTTCTACTGACATCAGATAACACACCCCCGTCTCCACGAAGTCTAGAAGTTGCATCCAATTTCTAAAAATTATTGTTTCAACTACCACAACGAAAAAGTCAAGAAGTGTAGAAATTTCCCACTTGTTCTAAGAGATGCCCAGAAGCTTATTCACGACTGACATAGGTGTTTATGGATTTATGTATTCTGGATATTTCGATTCTTCGAAGGATCCAATCAATCTTATAAATACATGTAAAACCGTTGGCCATATGCAATGGAATGTAAGTTGTGTAACGTGTTGTGTAGTAAAAAGACGAATTATGTACATAATCAATTTTGTTATTCTCCATTGCCCTTGTTTTTCTCCTCTTTTTCTCCATGTTTTTGTTATTGCATTTAAATTAACTGCGAGATAGTTGGTAGAACAACACTGGGTGTTTAGAGAATTATGATCTACATACTTGCTAGATGCTCTCAATTATTGTTGAGTGGTTATCAGGGCTTAGAGATCTATGTAGCAAGCTTTACCCTAACAACTGGTATCAGAGTTGATCGTTGGTAATCATGGGAGGTCAGATTATTGGTAACCACAGGAGGCCGTCAAAATTCCCACAATATAGAAGGAGAAATTGTGGGAGGTCATTGGAAAGCCAAATCTGTGAGAAGCCATGGACGACGAAATCTGACGAGGATTGCAGATTTTGAGGAAGAAAGGTTTAATTGAGCAGTGTCGGACTATTGTTTGAGTTGAGTCCCGTTAAGCATGGAGACAACAATGGCGAGTGACATGGAGAAGTTGAATGGGGCTAATTTTTCCCCATGGAAGTCACAAATGGAAGATATATTGATTTTGAGGGATCAATATTTGTCGATTGATGGAATACCAAAGAGACCCTCATCGATGAAAAATGAGGATTGACTCAAGCTAGGTAGGAAGGACATTGCCACAATCCGTCAGTGTCTAGCAAAGAATGTCTACTTCAATGTGGCCAGAGAGAAAACCACAGAAGATCTATGGCACAAGCTACATGATCTATATGAGAAAATCACGACATCAAATAAGGTCTTCTTGATGAAGAAATTATACAATCTCAAGATGAAGGAGGGTGCTTCAGTAACAGAGCAATTAAATGAGTTCAATATAATTATGAGTTAGCTCGCCTTTGTCAAAATCGTTTTGAATGATGAGATTAGAGCCATCTTATTGAATTGATCTATGTCAGACAACTGGGAGAATATGATAGTAGCTATGGGCACTTCAACAATTGTAGGAACCCTGAAGTTCAATGATGTTAGCAAAAAATTAATGAATGAGGAGTTGCGACATAAATCAGTTACATAAAATGAGTGAGGAGAAGATCAAACTCTAGCTGATTGCGATAGGAAAGTTGATCAATGTCGTCGAGGGTGTTTGAGGTCAAGAGGCAGATCAAAATCAAGAAGAGGAAGGCTTATTTTTTATCATTGTGGAAACCCCAAGCACATGAAAAAGGAGTGTCGAATCTGGAAGCGACAACAAAAGGATAAAAAACCATCCAAGACATCAACCAACACAAGTGAAGGTGAGACTACTGTTGTAGTTTCAGAGAATGAGGTTTTATTTACTATTTCAATGGAAGATGCATGTTTATTTGTGTCCAACTATAACGTTGATTGGATTCTTGACTCTGGGTCATCTTACCATGTAACCCCAAGTAAAGATAACATTGTTGCATATAGTTCTTGTGATTATGGTAAAGTGCATTTGCAAAACAATCACTTTTGCAAAATTGTTGGAGTGGGAGATGTCCAGATCAAGACAAAGGAGGGACAACATATCCTATTGAAACAGGTAAGACACATTCCAGATATGCGCATGAATTTGATATCTATAGAACGTGCTATAGCACAAGTTGTAGGTTGGGAAAAGCCTGACCCAACCATAGAACAAGTGCTACAATTTGGAAATCCTACACCCAATGTCACCTCGATGTAGGTCCTGCACTTCAAGAGTGACTAGGTCACTCTAGGGAGGTGATCTCGATGACCCTAGGGGGATTGAGACAGAGATGGAGGGAAGTGAATATTAAGCCCCTAGAGGTCAATTCTAAATGGAATGAAGGGTAGGGAGAGATACCTTGCAATTCAAGTAATGGTTGCCCCACATGTATAATACTTCTCCAGATGATTGTACTTGCTCGAGACACATGGAAACACACCTTGCAATGGTATATGTTAGTTGGATAAACAAGTTAATCTTGTTGTATCTAATTTGCAGAAATATATATTAGCTTATATCAGCAAATAAAACATATAAAGATCTAGACTAGTTAGGTAAATCAACATCAAATTTAACAATAAACACAGGTTGAAAAGGGGGCACTTAAAGAGGTAGATTAAATGGTTGTTGTAACAAATGTATTTTGTAGAAAATTGCAGACTTATGGTTGTAGCATTCAATGGCAAATAACAACAAAATTAACCATTTAAATTTGCCAATAACTACCTCAAAAGATGCACCCTAGTTAGTGGAGTAAATGAGGAAAGTTAGAGAGCTAGTCTAGGGTTAGAGTAAGAGTTATTTGAGTATTAATAGCTAGGGTTATGCAGCCCTAATGGTTGTAGGTTAAATTTTGTAACAAAAATTAGAGTGTTGGGAGAGAGGGGAAACCCTAATGGGGAAAGACTCCTCTCAATGAGATAAATCAACTTCAAGCAAGAGAACTTTCAAAAGGTCAAAGATTGTGTTTCTCGAGACAAGGATTTTATATCTCCAATGCAAAAAGAGTATGATTAGTGCCTTTACTATTAGGTTAATGGAGTCACAAGGATCTTAGAGAAGCTACCTCCTTGTGGGTGTAATCCCTTTTACCCCCCAAGGCAAGTTTCCCTAAGTTAGGGTTTAAGCTAAGAGGGTGTATGCCCTTATACTTCTCTTAACAAACCCTTAATCAATGAGATGAAGCAATAAAATGATGAAGGCTAGGGTGGGGGTGTATTCCATTATACTTCCCACCTATCTCCTAACATAAAAATACTTGAACTTGAAAAATGGCTCTTTGATCCAACACACACACCTTTGCTTCAATGCCTTGAATGAAGAAAATCCACAATCTGACTTGAAGAACTAAAGCAAAGATCTCAAGCATAATCTGAAGTAGAACTCTTCATACAATTATTATCCTATTCAACCTTATCCTTTTCCTTGAGAGATCCCTCTTTATATAGTTTGAAAGAGAGATGGACGAGGAGATTAGGATGATACCACCAAATCAGTGAAGAGAGTAAGATCCAAACCGATCGGAGGCCACCTCATATTCTAGAAGATCCCCTTCTATAACATTCATGAAATTTGACTTTTTCCAAGATTTAAGTATCATCGCACCCTGTGCATATAGCAGAATGTGACAACGTTGCAGTCGAGGTATAGTGTAGGATGCAATGATCAGGCATTAAGTCACCCCATGCATATAACAGGGTGTGACGACCTTCCTTCATATGGTTGTTGGCAGAGGAAAGCAAATCACTTTTCCAATGTAGAAAGTATCTTTTAATCTTATTAGGAAACATGAACAGATGTTTTCAAGTGATCACTGAGGTGACCAAAATAATGTGTAATAGAATTCCCCCCAAAGTATGAAGTTGAAACTCGTGACAGCTAAAATACTTTGTAGAATGTGTGTGTCAAAAACAAGGAGCGCATAAAGTATGAACATACAAACAAACAAGCATCTACATAATATCATACCATTTCTGAGGTAGGCATTCCCATGCTCAAACTACAAGTGACTCTAATCATAAGTGTCAAGTGAGTCATGGCCACTAATCATACATTGTGTATCCATTTCATCATGATTCAGCATAGCCACCAAGAATACACTATGGATCTATGCTCTAAAAGAACTCAAATTCAGACATAGCCATGAGACATATAAAGTGGATCTATGTGTCAATACAAATCATGAATACTCCATCGCAACTTGTGTTGAAATTACTAATACAACTGAGAGTGGGGG
>JZKD02S1504290.1:34642-44907 GCA_000966675.3 Picea glauca
GTTGTTATTGTACTTAAACAATTATATGACTATTCAAACAATTATTAATCTCTTCCAAGTGACCATCGATATTATACAATATTTGAACAACATAAATAATGAACATCAGTCACACATAAGATATACACAGAGAAATATTTTCACGAGGAAACCCATAAAGGGAGAAAACCTCTTCTTCTTCAAATGATAGACAGTATTTTATGTTCTGTACATCATCTATCTTTGAGCACCAACTCAAAATGAGGCTACGACCTCTGTTTTACAAGCTGCAACTTTTTGAGAGCACCAACTCTTTGATTTCTCTAGCACCCACTAGAAGGAAGCACCAACTCCCTGAGTGTTCCAGCACCAACTGGATGGAAGCACCTGCTTCCACTTATACAAGCACCAACTTGCATACAAAAAACTTTGTGTTTTCCCAAGCACCGCCCTGCCACCCTGTTTTCTAGCCACAACTAGATGAAAGCTTCAACTTTCAATGTTCAAGAACCAACTTGAATTACATAGGATTACTGTCCTCCTTAGCACCACCCTACCTCCCTAGTTATAAATACATGATTGAATAACCAACAATATAGATATATCATTCTTACCATTTCTTCTATGTTCTGCAAATCTTCTCTGCTTCACTATTATTCTTCTTTGTTCATACTTAGTTTAACTAAATGTCTCTTTCTATCTATTCTTTCTCTGTTCCTCTTGTGCTCTTTGGTATGTTCTCATTCTGCTCTCTTCACCTTTTTTGTTCTGTTCAACTTCTATTTCTCATCTATGAGTTTGATCTCACACTGTGCATACTGTAATTTTACCTTTCTTACAGTTCAACTCATTTTTCCATTAGAACAACCAACCTCACACAATCACTGCATATCTCTTTTATGCTCTCCCACCAATTCAGTTACACCTTGAATCTCCAAGGAAATGCCTCAACAACTAAATCACGAAACGTCCAAGAACTATGATTCAGTTCTGCTAACTGAATCGTAACTAAACAATTAACCGTGAGGTGAAATAGTGTCCCTTCGATCATATTCTCAATTAACCAGCACCGTTGGATTATAGCCGCAGGGTCTCGCGTTTATCCCATATGACCACTGGCTGTGACCGAATGCTAAACATAAAGTGATTTTTCGATTTCGCATTTTGAGTGATCCAGCCACGAGTTGCCTTGAAGTTCCCAGCTCGCGAAACTCCGAAATGGAGCCTAGAGTTGCTAGCTCCTTCCCCAATCTTTCGCTGATGTGACCATTGGCTATGACCACTCGCTAATCAGACAAGCATTTTGCGATCTCGATGATCTCCAATTTGGAGCCTAGTGACGTGCTAGCTCCTCCATTAATCCTTTGATAATGTGAACTCTAGCTGTGACCAGGGGTTAAGCAAAAAAATTCTTTGCGATTTCGTGTATTGCGATTTTCTGATATGAGTTTCCTTGAGACTCCCAACTCACGAAATTCTGAAATATTCCAGATCGACAACCCACGAACCTCGGAGATTTAACGGTCCATATCTCTTCTTCAAAAACTCGGACTTCGTTCTTCGTCGTGCTAGATCAATGGTCCACGCTCTCCCTTTGATCGACGGTTGTGATCAAATCGCGATTTTGTGTTTCGTGACTTCACGTCTCGTCTCCCTAGATAATCAATGGTCCAGATCTCTCCTTGATCCGACGAATCAGATCATTTTGTGATTTCACTTTTCGCATCTTTGGAGGTTAGAGAACCTCCTTCCTTTGACCCTTCAGTCAACGAAATGATGATCTATTGCCATGTGTCCTTCTTGGATCAATGGTCCAGATCATTTCACAACTTCGTATTTTGTGGAGTTGGAGGATGGATCAGCGTTATCCTCTTCATTGTTATACAAGATCCGACAGTTGTTGGTTTTCAACACTCAGATCCAACGTCTGATATTTTTTCTCCTCTTATGCATGCTCCTCTTGTCTGAATTTAGATCTGATGGCCATCGAGAATTCATGATGGATGATCCAACGATCACTGTTGCTCCTCCTCTTGAGATTACACTTATGTTCTTTCCACGCTATCATCGTTCCGTTGTCGATCTCTCTATCATTGACAAACAAGTATACTCTCGTCGTGTTGATCTTACCATCAATGACAAACAAGCATACTCTGTCTTCTATCTGTAAATATGCCAACAACCTAGACCAAAGTGATAAGATCTAGGGTCTTCATTTTCATCATCTCAAAGTATGAATCTAGCCATGTGATTATAGGTATTGAAGTCAAACATGGTAGAAACCACTTGATTACCGGTCATTAATGAAAATTGTTAACAAGTGCGAGAGAAATCACCATTTATGTCAATGACTTCCAAGGTACCCCAATACAATGCAACGAATGTGAATAATTGAGTTGAAGTCGAATGCTCGATGGAATCTTCCAATCATAGGTCAATGATGTGAATCCACTGTTGAAAGCGAAGAAACCTTCCATTGAGGCATGTATGCTCTAAGGTATTGAAAGATTTCTAAGTCTTGTTCCCAGATAATTTGTTGAATTCGATAGGAAAAGACTTGCCACAGGAGGGCCTTGATGTATCCCCCAATAATGACATGAAATATGTAACAGATTTGAAGTAGATCAGAGTATGAAGTGATTCAAAACTGACATAGGGATGGTCGACATGGTATAAAATTTATAACTGCAGATGGCCGACATAAATTAAAATTTATAACTTCATATGGCCAACTCAATAGAAGGCTCGTTTAGGTTGGACTTCTCTTGAACATATGAATGACACGACAATGGTATTGACAACATTGATTCAAGGAGGACCCAACAGATAATCTTTTGGATGGTAAAAAGAGAGACAAATGGATTTCCAAACCTGGATACAATGATGAAGGGGGGTGTCATGTTCAAGAGCCACTATTACTACCACTAACATAAATAGAGAAACACATTTCTTCCCAATTTCCCCCCACCATTTCCGGTGAATACCTCTTTATTTTTACACAAGCTTGAGGAGGATAACATATGATTGTATATGTAAGCCCATCCTTCGAATGAGTCCCTCGGAGTATGTTTAACAAACCCTAATAAGGCGTGGTTTGATTCCATATGGGTCTTTCGATGTTTGTTTAATGAGTCAAATAAAAGAAAACTCAGGGATTTTTCAATTTTAGAGAGTGTGAAAAACACTTAAAGAGAACTCCATTATGTCATTTTTCGTAAATTAATCTGACGAAATCAAAAAAGTGATAATCTATTGCTCATCATATGTTTTCTTCAAATACTTTTATGAGCGTGAAAAAAACAAGGTCACTCGACAATCTTTTATTTTTTAAGGAGTGTGAAATGAGCTTAAACGATACTCCATATGTTTTGTTTTTCATGTCACCATTACGCGTTTGAAAAAACAATAAAAGACTACTCGATTACATTCTCATAGTTTTACGAGTGTGAGAAATAACTAAGACTTTGCTCAGAGTTTTTCCTGAAAACCCTAAAAGGATTTGTACATGCGACAAATATATAAAAACAAACCAAAAAGCAGACCCTTGTTCCAACGTCTCATCTCTAGACTTTTTCAATATGCAAAAATCAACCACTTGTAAAGTTGTTAGGACTTTAGGACTTGGATAAAGCATAAAAATAATATAATATACAAATGAAAAGTAATAAAAGTCAATAAAATAGGTAAAAAACCACATTTTACCATTTCATTTGTAACTTTGGCCAAATATTGCTCCAAAGCCCTTTTTCACCTTGATTTTCAATTGTTGATTGCAGAGTGCACGACGGATCATTTCACGAATCGTCTTCGCTAAAGAGGTAATTTCCTTCTCCTTCATCTTTTCATGGATTAAAAATTGATTTTCATTGGTTAAAAATGTGTTTTTGGGTCAAATTTTAGAGGGTACCTGCGCGTTGAGGTTGTCGTAGGTGCCCTATATCGAGAACTGCGACGACACCGTAATGTGCGAATGTGCAGGCATGCGATGTCCACATCCCAAAAAATTAAAAAAGATGAACCCAACAAGAAAAAACCCCAGGAAATATTTAATGTGTCTAATCTCATCTTATGGTTCCTTGGCAGGTTTTCCTCGATTAAAATGTTGGAGTGGTGCGAACAAGAGAACGAAGAAGAAGATTATTTTTTTTGGGAATGACCCGGGAACAGTTATGGCACTCCGACAGCGTGGGTTACTAAAGTTCTTCAAGATTCATGGCATGAGGGCCCAATTGATACTACTTGATTACTTGGTTCACATGTGGGATGTGAACGAGCAGACATTTCACGTGGGTGCCCACACACTCACCATAGATATTGAGGATATATATTTCCTAATAGGACTATCTCATCATGGTTCATGGGTGACACTTATAGGTAACAAGGGTGACAGTGAGCCTATGAAATATTACATCCATCATCATTGTGTGTCAGGTACCGAGAAACATAGTAGCAAGGTCTCTATCAGGGATGTCCGAGATTTTCCTTTACTTGATAATCTACCATCTCATAAGCTCCTTTCTCCAAAACTCCTTTCACAATATAAGGACCCCGTCACATGGGCTCAAATTTACCAACCCCTAGCAAATCATGATCTTGCTCGTAAAGAAGAACTAGATCGCCCTCAGAAAATACACATGGTTTGACATGCTTGTCATATTGATCTTTGACACTCTTTTTATGAGTTTCAATGACTAAGGCAACATCATGACGGGTTTTGTCTAATTGCATCAAATACAAAAGACGTTCCTCTTCAGCAGAGGTGTTAGGGATAAATTTGACGACCAGTTTCAAAGATGGGATTTCACATTCAATCGAAAAAATTGTTTCGATACCATATACTAACTGGAAAGGTGTGAATCCCATGGCAGACTTAATGGATGTCTGATAGACCCACAATGGGGAGAACACGATCGTGTGCCAATTTGACTTATGAATTTCTACCATTCGTCGAAGCATAGTAGTGAGAAATTTGTTGATTTCTTCAACCTGGCCATTGGCCCGTGGATAATAGGGGGTTGAGTTTTCATGGCGAAGACCCAATTTTTCAATAAGTTCAGACATCATAAAATTATGAAAATGACTACCATGATCAATAACGATGGCTTGAGGGACACCAAATCTAGTAATTCTATGATTGAATATGAATAATGTTGCAATTTTCCCGGTATTATCAAATGTAGGCATCGCATTGGCCCATTTAGTGAAATAATCCATAGCTACAATAATGTATCCATAACCCCCATACGAGTGAAGGTTACATGTCATGAAATCAATGCCCCATTTAGTGAATGGACCAACATAAGCTACATGGTGAAGAGGAGTAGGGTGAGATTAGATCTTATTGTTGTAGGTTTGACAAGCATGGCATTTCTGGACAACAGTAATGCAATTCTTAAACAACAAAGGCTAGAAAAAACCAGCTCGTAAGATCTTTTGGGCAGTGGCATACCCAAAAATATGACCGCCACATGCTCCAGAGTGACAGTCATTCAAATCTTTCTCAGCTTCATCGTAGGTGAGACATTGTCGAAATATGGAATCAATACCACGACGGTAAAGGGTATCAACAAGGATGATGTATTTACAGGTTTGGTACCGTATGCAACGACGATATGTACTAGAAAGATCGGGCCGTAAAGTTTGATTCTGAAGATAGATGATAATATCTCCATACCATATTTCATTAAAACTAATCAGAAAGAGGGATTCGTCAGGTAAGGAATCCTCTGCCACATTTTTTTATCTCAGTAGAGGGAAGGTCACATATCAATTCGGAAAAAACCAAATACTTCTTTGACTTGGCACACTCAAACTCCAAGTCAAACTCCTGGAGAATAACTATCCATTTAGAGTACTCCCCCCCCCCAACAATTGTTGAGTAAGGATATGTTGCATGGGGTTGCAGTCAGAAATGAATGTGGTTATGCGTAATAAGATGTAGTGACGAAAACGTTGAACAACCTGAATAGCTGTCAGGGCCAGTTTCTCCACATGGAAATATTTGGTTTTGATAGTTGTGAGACTCCGACTCAAATAGTATATAACATGTTCATCGTGTGAATCATCCTCTTGGACTAAAACCATAGCAATGGTAGATTTTTAAGAAGCTAAGTACATGAAGTAATATCAGTTATAATCAGGTGGGAATAATAGTGGTGTATCGGTTAAGGAGAGTTTCAAAGCTTCAAAGGATTTGTTTGCAGTATCGTCCCATACAAAATCGTAACGTTTCCTGAGAATCTGAGTAAATCCTTTCGTTAATTCAACATAGTTTGGAATGAAATGACGTAAAAATTTTGCCTTCCCTTGCAAACTTTGGAGTTGGCGTAATGTGGAAGCAGGAGGTAGATTAACAATAACCTCAACCTTCAAGGGGTCTACTCAAATCCCATGTATAGACATGATAAAACAAAGAAGTCGGTCGGATTCCACACAAAAAACACATTTATATGGATCCAAACGTATGCGATAATAATGACAACGTAGGAAAATGGCCCGTAAATGTGTCAGGTGATCTTGATGACGCATGGAATGCGATGGAAGATCGTCTAGATAGGGTTGTACAATGTGCTTAATGTCATGAAAAGCGTAAGACATAGCATGCTGAAAAGTCACACCAACAATTTTTAGACCAAAAGGTAATTTCTGGTAGGCGAAGGTTCCCCAAGGGAAAATAAAAGTAGTCTTGTGTTGATCCCCTGGTAAAAATTGATTTGATTATATCTGGAGAAATCATCAATCAATGAGAAGATTTCACTCCTAGAATAGTCGTCAACAATCTGGTCGATGAAAGGGGTTGAATAATTGTCCTTGGGACAAGCTTTATTGATATCCCTATAATCTACACAAACGTTGATCATGTCGTGTTTCTTGTTTACTAGAACAAGATTGGACACCCAATCGGTCAAAGCCACATGATAGACAAATCCGGGTTTAATAAGTTTCTCAACTTCAAGCTTGATAGCAACAACTTTAAGTGGATGTACTAGGCGAAGTCTCCGCCGAATGGGTTTAGCATCCGGATAAGTCTTAATTTCATGTACAACAATATCAGGATCGATACCAGGCATTTCTTCATAACTTCAGGTGAAAATGTCACAGAATTCTTGGAAAAGGGCTTTATAAGTGCAAACCCCATCAGTAGAACATGAGGCACTGATATGAAAATTTTCCATGACCCCAGGTTTAATCGATATTTCAAGAGGAATGATAGGTGAAATGTTACTCAAGTTCCCTTCATACAAAACATCATGTGTTAACTTAGGAACAAAAGAAATAACAACAACTGTAGACAAAGTTGAAATACATTGGTAACTCTCTATGGTTTCTTGTTCTAAGAAGAGAATAGAATGATGATGCCCATTTTCCCATGGAGTATCTTCCATAGACATGATCGACATGATCATCTCATCAGTAGGAAAGATCACGTGAAACAGATCAGGAGATGTATCACAGAGAGAAGGAGGAGAGGGAGTTACCGATTGAATAGCTTGATAAGATGATTCGACCAGAATTAAAGGCATTCGGTCGCCATAACAAAGATAATCACCATAGTTAGGTACTATCGACGATTCATATGACTCACGGGTTTCATGAACAACGGTTGATATCATGTTAATCGAAGCGACAAAAGGAGGAGGAATATCGGGTGGTGGAATAGAAAAATTACTCATCAAGGTTGAATCTTTTAAAAGACCCACACTGACATTCTCATAACTGGGAGGTGTTTTCGAGATAAAAGGCACATTGCTAGTACATGAATCATAATTAAAGAAGGCTAGTTGGTCGACAGTAACGACCTTTCCTTGGTGCGGGAAATGTAACACATGGAAAAGGGTAGACACAACTGCGCGCATGGAGTCAATCCAGCTACGTCCAAGTAAGAGGTTATAATCAAGAGGTGCATCAAAGACCTCAACCTCGACATTGACCAATTTACCTTCTAACATAATAGACAACAAAGAAAGAACACCGTAAGGTTTAAACCCATACCATTAAAATATTTAAGAGTATTGTGTGACTCCGTAAGGGCAGGAGAGCCAATAGCTTTCCAAAAAATAACATACATAATGAAATTCAAGGCTCCTTCATCAATAACGGTTCGACAAATATTCTTATTTTCCACAATAACTTAGATCTGAAAAGCTAATTGAGGAGGAATCCTTGGAATATGATCTTCCAAGTCAAATATTATTAAATTAGTATTGGTAGGATCAATTCCACCAATATCCTTTAACAATGTCTTTCGTTGAGTAGGACAACTTTGAAGGACTTCGAGAGTCGACATCGCAGAGGGTGCTTATGCAAGGTCTTCTACAATATTGTAGTTTTGGGCAGCACATGCGTGAGGATTGAATGAATACTTTTGAACAACGTCTTTGGGAGGAGGATAAAGAACTGTATCTAGGCCTGGTCATTCAAAATGAAGAGGACCATTTGGAGGTGAAGTCCGGGGAGGAGATTGAACCAACGGAGGTGGTAGATAATCAAATTTCTCTTTCAAAGGAGAATAATATTTAGCTCGAGTTGTGATTGCAACTTCGTTCTTCTTGGAGTCACCAGTACACATAAGGACATAATATGTGGGAGAGGGAGAAGGTTGGTCATGAATGACCAATTGGGCCTACTGTTGAGAAGTAAAAGGTTGTGATAAGATGGCAGGTTTAGGAGGTTTCCCGGCCCCTTGTAGGAACTTAGTAACCTTTACACGTCATGGAAAATCTTTCATATAATGGTCATCACCACAGATAAGGAAAGGGTAACGAGGTTTAACTTTGTCCTTGTCATCAACAGACTGTGTTTTGGGTTTCTCAGATTGTTGATTATTATTTTTGTCCTCCTTACTCTTACCCTTCCCTTTCTTTTTATTTTGATTTTTACCAGTAGGTGTAGATTGAACTGAATTAACTTCAGAAGTTTTACCGGGAGAAGGAGTAGGAGTTAGAGTATGTTGTACATTAGAAGTGGTAGACTTGGGATTGGTATGACTGGCTTGTGTAGACTGTGTTTCAACATGAAAAATGCCAATCATGCCATCAACAACATGAGAAGATATTGGAGGTGTTGGGGTAGGATTCATAGAAGGACGAGGATCATCAGGTATCAAGTCATAAAGTGTGCTCATTTGCGAATAAACAAGATCGAGACATTGAGCATGACTAATCACCTTCTCTTCAGTGACGACACCACCCATGGCTACATCACGGGCTATAGGCCCAATGAGTGATTTGGTAAACCACTCAACCAACAATTGATTAGGAAGGGGAACTTTGGTTAAACGTCTTCTCCTCCTCCACTCATGGATGTGATCATAAATATGAGTGGAAGAGGATTGTTTAAAAGAACTCAAAATTTCAGTTCCTGTCTCATATTGAATTGGCAATTGGTAATGTGTTAAGAAATCCATGGCTAGGGTATTAAAGTCATTAAAGAAACCTCGTGGTAACTCAATATACCATTTGGCTGCCGAACCCGTGAGAGTTCACTGGAAAAGTCATAATCTTATAGAGTCATCCATCAATGAGTTGGATGGACACCAAAGATGGAAAGTCATGACGTGATTATTTGGGTCTTCTCCTGATCGACCGTCAAACTTAGGAATGCCAGACGGTAATTTGGTTGGTATGGAGGGAAAATAAGGGGAATGCAAAATAAGATCATTCAAAATGATAGATAAATCCGGTAAATCCAAAGTGGCAAGAAAAGACAATTGTCTATTCACTTGAGGAAACTGGTAGTTTTGAGGAGGAAGTCTCATACGTATACTAGTAGAACCATAAGCAGTCTATAGATAGTTAGATAGTCATGACAGATTTGGTTGTGGAGGGTTTTGATTAAGTAGGCTCCCTTGGAAAGGAACATTAGACTGAAAATTTTGACCCCAAGTAGGATTCATAGAACCTGGATACGATTGTCTGAAAGGATGTTTCCCCCCAGATGGTTGTTGATTCCCTTGGATAGGAAGATTCCAAGGTTGAGATTGTAACACAGGTATATTTTGTCCATAAACTGGGTTATGGGCTCCGATTTGAGGTTTCCCCCCAAGTTGAGGTTGTCCGCCAATCTGAGGTTGCCCCATGTTTTCGCACGGTTTGTGGGAAAGGTCTAAAGAGCTTGAGTCAGGGCTTGAAACCGGTGTAACAGGAGCTTCCCCACCCACTGTCACCTCGATCGGGGGCTCTTTCTATTTAGGAGGGCTAATCCAAGGGAGACGTCCCTAAGCAATCTAGGTCAATGAAAGGCTAAGGGTAATAGATCAAGTCCAAGAATTCCCCTTTCACAGATTG